>CM040927.1:3254566-3497066 GCA_023029165.1 Gobiocypris rarus
AGAAGAGTGTGGAAGGAGCAATTCAAAAACCACATGCTTGAAAAAGGAGGAGGAAAACACTACAATGGACGGTGAACTTGATGAGCTTTTGTGTGAAGAGATCAGAAAGTACAGTGGATCCACTACTTTTCTTCTTCGGTCCTGCCGAGTGAATGTCCTGTTGATGACACGACTCAGCAGTGCCCTCCGATGTCTGGTAGAGTATAAAAATATATATACTGCGCATGTGTCGAACTCCTCCATCCGTGCATATACACGGTTAAGAATACTTTGAAAGCTGTGCGAACATGACTGCGTGCGAGAAATGTCCGGATGCGGAAATTGAAGTATACCTGGGGCTTTAGTACATGCTATATAGTGAGACTTATAATTTCTCCAGTTCAAGTGGTCAGTCTCTTCCTTTTTATACTGTTCACAACCATAGCGTACAACAGGAAAAAAGAAGGTATGAGTTGGATTTTCAGACTTACTGGTGGGCCCGGAGGGCCCTGAAAGCCCACTGGACCACCGTCTCCTCTCACTCCCTTGGAGCCCACAGTGCCTTTTTTACCCGACTCTCCAGCAGGGCCTCGCTTTCCTCTGCTTCCCTGTTGCCCTGGCACACCGGCATCTCCTGCCTGGAAAAACAAACAAATACAAACACACCCATAAACAAGCAAGTGCACTTTTATGCTGTGTACATATTTGTGAATGATATCTCGACAGCAAGCCTGGAAAGAAATACGAAATGGAACTCCAAAAGTGCGCTCATGTGGCCATCACTTGGTTCTTTGTAATTCAACTGGATTTCTTCTGCTGTTGTTACAGCGGGCTGATCAAACCCATCGCTGCTATTGCTCATGAGAAACTAAAATGTGAACGATCTCTGAGACAGTCTTACCCTGCCTTTAGGTCCTTTGACTCCCTTTCCACCCTGTGGAAACAATGTGGTGCTGTGAGAAACTACAACCATATGATAATGGAAATGTGTCAACAGGAAATGAAATGCATTTGAGTCGATAATTACCGTCTGCCCTTTGCTTCCCAGTACCCCTTGAATGCCAGTGTCACCCTGGAAGATACAAAAGCAATGTTTCCCATCGCATTCTTGATTTGTGATTTGTAGTTCAAAACAAATGGTCAGGGTGTTATGAGAGGAAACCCCGAAGTGGTGGTGATGCTTTTCATCACTTTGTGTTTGTGTGAAGAGAGGGCTGTAAAACTCTGAGGAAAACCATTTGGTGTAATGTGTCCTAATCGGAAAATTGCCCTGGAATTTGACACATTAGCCTGACATCTAATTTTGTGTACTCTGGCTCTCAACTACTCTACAGACACTATACACAATGAACATGATGTTCCATGTGTTTGCTACAATGCTATTTTTATAATTCTTTCTGGATGTGTGTGTGTGCGACTTCTAGGCCAAAGACCCCGCTAAAATTACCAGGGACAGAGACAAACCCAATATTTTCCATTTTCTAACTTTTGTATACTTTCCATTTTCTAAAGTTTTCTAACCATGCATATTACATTACATAACATGTTAATGCAACATCAGGCTCTTACCTTGATGACCAGTCGTTCAAATTTCACAAAATATGTTCTGGTAAATGTGTCTTTACAGTAGTTTGAGTCATCAGCACTTATGGCAATATCAATGTGATGCTGAGATAATGTTTAGATAACAGATGACCACAGAAGGAAAAGACATGGCTCTATTAACACCATATGATGCTTCATCATCTAATGCTAGAGCCCTGTGGAAATTTCATTATTTTCAAATATGTTGATGAAAAGTCTTGACTGCAGTGACATGTTTAAATGAAGTGTGGCGATCTTCTCAGAAGTTTAGATATCAGCGGAGGGTTGATGCTGGAATGAGAACAGAGCAGTCAACAGTTTCAGTCGTTTTAGTGTGACGGCACTCAGAGCCAAGTGACTGAATATGCAGCCAAAAACTGCAGTGCTAACCAGTGAAGAGCTGCGCTGCTCAGACATGACTCCAGCGTGAAAACATGCTGGGGTCCTAGGCTTTCAGATGATGGCGGGTGTGTTCTGGCTTACCTCCATTCACTTTTTTATTTTTATTTTTTATGAATGGGTCAGTTCCCACTTCTCAAGACGATATTGCAGCAATTTGTCAAGGCTTAAACAAATCTGATGACAGGTTGTATTAGAATACATTTCACAATTGTTTAAATGGTTGTCTATCACAGCAGTTTAGCCCATTTGCACATCAGATGGTTTGCTGCTCGCTGTAAATGCTCATATTGTAATGAGTATGTAAAGATGCCAAAAACACTACACAAGAAAATGTAGGCCTCTTCCTTAATTTATTTTAGTATCTTGGGATATCTGGTTACAGTAAGCCAATACTTACTCATGATCTTATACATCTGCAGTGACCCCTCTATAAAGATTGATGAACTGATATAGAAATATTTTACATTTACAAGACAATGATTTACAGGAGATGATTTACATTGACCCCAGCCCCGTCTAGCCATTGCAGTGTCTTGCAAGATTCAAAATGCCCTTTTAATGAGACTCGTTTGTGTTAAATGTGTGCTTCATAAGTGAGTGTAGATCATTACCTTGGGGCCTGGTCTTCCGGGTATTCCCATGTGCCCCTACGAAGAGACATGGCATGTTTTAGCATTTTGGAAGATATGAACTTCTATTTCAAAAGCTTTGGAATGTTTGGAATATAGCTCACCGTTCTTCCAGGGGGCCCAATAAATCCTGGTCTTCCTGGCTTTGCAGCGGAGCCCTTGTAACCTTGCGGCCCCTGGAGATTATAGCACTTTATAAATCCACCAGAAGTCAGGGTGTATTTCTATGTCGTAAATGTCCAAGGTAAAATATTCAGGTGGTATTTACAGAAGTCACATATAGCTCAGTGTAGTGGTCATTTCTTCACACGAGCACTTACTGTGAGTCCAGAAGGGCCCATGTTCCCTGGAGGCCCTTGTCCACCTTTCTCACCCTGTGTGAAATAATCAAGCATTTTACACAAGCACACACAACAATACCCAATCAGACAGATGCTTCTTTAGACATGGGGGTCGTAAAGCAATTTAGCAATAGTGGTTCTGATTCTGATTTCCCTATACGATTCTGGTTCTTTTAGCATTTTTTATACATTTATTATAAATCTGAACGATAAACAATCAAAACAAAGCATAAAAGAACAACAGAGTTCACACCACAGTTATAACGATAACAGTACAGAATGTTTTTTTTTTCTCCAGCTGATGAACGATAAAAACATTGAGAGCCAATCAGAATCCATCCTTCTTTAAAGAGCTCGAGTATTTAAAGCAGCAGACGACAAAACT
Organism: Gobiocypris rarus; assembly: GCA_023029165.1. Classification (NCBI taxonomy): domain Eukaryota; kingdom Metazoa; phylum Chordata; class Actinopteri; order Cypriniformes; family Gobionidae; genus Gobiocypris; species Gobiocypris rarus. Next base: position 3,257,887 of record CM040927.1, read on the forward strand.
GCAACGCGCTTAGAATAAACTGAACGATATAGTGGTGTACTATATTGGTTCGGCATGCAGTGTCGGGTAAGTTACTCTAAAAAAGTAATTAATTACTAGTTACTAATTACATCTTCAATAGTGTAATTAGATTACTGTACAAATTACTTTCCAAATACTATATCAAACTTGAGTTAAGCAATTCAAGGAGGGACATGAAATGTCTCTGTTTTAATTCATTCAAATACATAATATAAAACTACATCAGTTATTCTTATTAACTGAGCAAAGTATTACAAATGTGACATAAAACACATTTTGATGTTAATTCCACTATTGTATTATATATAAGTATTTAGTTCAATTACTTGTGAAGTAACCTTAATTAAAATACACAAAAGTGAGAGTAATCCCTTACTTTACTTTTTCATGGGTTTTGTCTTCCCAATAAGATGGCGAAAGAGAACTTAATTGGGTATTTATGTGCCATTCCAGATGTGCCGTGTATGTGCGCAAACTCCAAATTAATTCCTCTATCGCATCTCCTTGTGCTTAAACATCACACACAAAAAGTAGTCTCGTAAACACAGTCAGTTACGTCTTAAGTGGACATAAACATTTGAGAAAGAAATCCTATAAATACCCGCTGTGACATTAAGCGTCTGTGACATTAAGCGTAATCAAACAACAAAACACAGATTTAACAAATATTAATCAATATTTAATTTATAAACTGAACACTATAGTGTTATTTTACATTTCATTTTTCACATTATTTTCATATTTTACATTATTTTACATATTTATTACATTTCTGTTCCAGACTACTACTGTTAGACATTACTTTATATGTAACTTTGTCATATTGTAATTATCTATGCTTGTCATTTTTTATCTATGTTAGGCTAGTATTAGTATTAGTTTTTGCTGTGGTATATGTGCTTTAAGTAATAAATGGAAAGCAAAGTTACATTTGGTATTTTTTTCTGATTTGAAACATGATCCGTAACTAAAAAAAATCGTAATATGATCGAACTGTGAGTTTTGTGTGGACACAAATATAGTTATTTTTCTTGGTGTGAATAGACATTTGTCAGATAATGTTGAGTTCAGTGATTCTGTTCAGTTGTTTCTGCACTGTAAAAAAAAAAAAAGTTTAAGGCAACCAGCTGCAGAACATTTTTGAGTTTTCTCAACTTCTTTGTTTGAGTTATAGCATCTTTTTTCATGTTAAATAGTTGAATACACTTTAAAAACTGAATTTGTCATACAAAACAGGTTGGATTTTTTACAGTGTGAGTCCTGTGCTGTGGTGCTGTACATTCACACGCTAAATAGCAGTTTAAAAATCACAGTAGATTAGCGTATAAAAATATTAGAGTATTTAAGAGTATGCATCAGAGGAAAAATACAGGTCAAGAAATGTTAAAGACCATACGTCATGGAAATCATTCTGTTCCTTTATTTACAAGAATGGTTTATTCTTAGGTTTCTAAGGAAGTGGTTGATTAGGAAGAGTTAGGTTACCCTTTCGCCAAGTTGTCCATTTCTTCCCTCGGGTCCCTGTGGTCCTTGATAAGCCTGCATGCATTTATACCATGACATGTTAAGCAAGCTAGTGGGCATTAGAAAACAATATTTCTTAACTTAATATGACACTGCAATCTATACCTCAATTCCAGGGTCTCCATCTCGCCCTGGCAAGCCTGGATCACCAACTATACCCTGAAATATTCAAAGAAGCAGCACTAGACATTCCACTTACTGATCAACAAATGATTTGTCATTATGACCAGTTGACAAGTAACCAACCTTTCCCCCCATTCCACCAACTCTTCCTTTTGGGCCTAGTATACCCTGTGGAGAGTAAAAAGAAATGTGTGTGTCAAAAAAAAAGTTTCCATCATTCAACTGACTGGTTAAGCTTAGCAGAGGATTGTAAAAAGCAGCATGATTTGTGGGAATGTGATAACTAGTATACGTACTGGCTTTCCCTTTTCTCCAGGTGTTCCTCGCTCACCGGGATCTCCCACAATCCCCTGTCACAGAGCAAAGACAGATTATAAACATCAAGTCAGATTCCCAAGATATTTGCATCATTTTAAAAAGATGAAATGCTTTACTACTTGTGATGTCAACGGATTGTATATGGCAAGTTGGGTCTGAATCTTAGAAATACTGAATTGAGCTTTAATTTCCCCCCAAACCACCACATTTTTCAAAGCTGGCATTTGCAAACAATTTTGTTGATGTTTAAATTGTTCCTGCAGACAGTTTCATTCCTCTTCAAACCCCCAAAAATCAGGAATTTGAAGCTTGTGGGTTCCCTTGAAGCTTTGCGTTCCTTTTACCAGCCCACAATGTCTTAAAACTGTCCCAAAGCACAAAAACCCCTAATAATAAGCATTATTTTTGTTTATTCACAATAACATTTCTTGGGATAAAATATAGCCCAACTATTTTTTTATGAGATTCACCCTCAGAGTCCTCAAACGTGTCCACCATGACCTCCATGAATACAGAGATGTGCACATGCATAGATGATCCCATGAGGTGTCAAATTTTTAATTCAAGATCGACCCATGGCTTTTAAGTGTCATGCAGCACATTGCAGAAGGTCCCCAGCCTGTTTTCATACCTGATGGCCCCGTGGTCCTCGAGATCCTTCAGCTCCGGTTAAGCCTTCATTTCCCTGTTCCAAGAAAGAATGGGAATTGTGAGATTTCCAACCAAACACAGCAACAAATGTTTTAGAGACAGAAACAAACCAGAGTGAGAGAGAAAACATACAGTACCTTCACTCCCTGATAGCCCGCAATCCCCTCGTATCCCCGTTCTCCTGCTGCACCCTGGGAGATGTGGTGGGGAGCGAATGAGTCATTCATATCCCCAATAACACAATCCATCTCACATATATTTTATCGAAGCAAAGTGTTTTAGAACATAACTTACAACTTCCCCAAGCTGGCCGGTTTCACCTCTCTCTCCAGGTGACCCTCGCACTCCCTTTGATCAGATGCATACCATAACACTTATACAATGTCCAATGCATTACTTACAATGATGTGTTCAAGCAATGATACAGTGCATAATTTCTTTGTCTGTCACTTTCAAAATGTAATACACATTTTTATCACAAAAAAACACAATCTATAAGGTTTCAGTGCCATTGCAATAGATGATTTAGTAATGCTGTTTTTACCTTATGGCCCGAAGCTCCTTTTAGCCCTTTCAGGCCTTTGGGTCCTCTGTCACCCTGTGAGAGAGAAGACAATTTGTCATTGCAAAACCATGGAGGCAAAGCTACAAGGCAGTCAAAGTGGCCTTTGCATTCGTAAAAAGCCTTACCTCCTGGCCTCGAAGTCCTCTCATGCCTTTTTCTCCTCTGATACCTTCTTCACCCTGTGGACACAAGTTGACCGATGAGTGGATCTGTACAACAGTACCAACCAAGAGACTGTACAATGAAGCCACTCACCTTAGGCCCAGGTTCTCCTATGTGTCCATAATCTCCAGTGTTCCCACGTATCCCCTGCAACAAGAAGGATTGAGATGAATGCTTGCAAAATTACTTGTTATAGTAAATCAAATGTAACAACGGCAACAGATGCAGACTTTAATTGGCCAATAAGGTTGGCCAAAGACGTAAAGAACTCAGTTTACGGTGCTGGAAAAAGGCAGCATGTATTCCACTATATGACAGCCTGGAGCTACAGAACGGCTGGAAACGGTTCCCTCCATGTTGGTATAAAAATGCACTTGACCAAACAGGATCCCTACGCACACAATTGAGCAACTGCCAATAGCTTCCAGGGTTGTAATGAGAAAAACCTAAATGGCAAGCAGTGGAAGTCTAAACTTCTTAAGGCCTGTGCACTGTTTGTTTTCTTGCTAATTTATTCCTTAAAATGTAAATTACACATATTTAACAATGCATTATCGCCATGTTGGTGATTTAAAGCTTCAAAACAATAAAGAGTGATTTAACTTGCTCTTTCACCACAGCGGTCAAATGTGTAATTTGGTCTAATCGTCTAATCCTTTCCATCATTTGTAAGCCATTATCATGCAACTTTTTTCTGCACTGGTTTTAGGGAGAAATCTGTGGAATTCTCCAAAATGAATTTAAACTTGGTGAAATGTGTTGAACTGAGAACCTCTTAAGGCTCTTAATTTCACACTAGATGTGAAAACAGAGCATAATCAACAAATGTTTTAGACCCTTCGCACTGCAAGCCAAGGCAGCCGACAGCAGGAGCAAAGCAGACGCGGCAGTGCTATGAAGGTTTTTTTTTTGAGTATTTTTTCCCTATGCTGCTCGTGCTCAGTTAAAGCAACTGTGCATTGTTTGTGGTCAAAATAGCCATGGGTTGACAAAAAAGTAATAACTAGGTTATGGTTTAACATCTTAAATGGTAAAGTAACGCAGGCCAGCTAGTGGGAGCTGTGCAGGTAATCCTCACTCCCCGGATTTCAAGAGGCGCACTAACGACTGATGTTAGGTATTGTGGACTTTAGCGTCCTTGTTATCAGGCCCGCCTCCCATGCCGGCGACGCTGGTTTGAATCCCGTTCGAAGCGGGCGAGTAGGACTGGGTTAAATTGGTGCCATGACCTGGATGGTTTAGCAGGGTGAGTGTAACGGAAGCCAGCTAGTGGGAGCTGTGCAGGTAAACCTCAGTGCCCTGATGTCAAGAGGCGCACTAGAGACTTACATTGGGAACTGAAGTCTTTAGTGTCCTTGTTAGTGCGCCCACCTCCAGTGCCGTTGGTTCAAGTCCTGCTCGGAGAGGCGCGAGTAGGACCGGAGTGGTTATATTGGTGTCATGACCCGGATGGCAGTAAGGTTTAGCTAGCTAGTCACAGCTGTGCAGGTAAACCTCACTTGCGACTGATGTTAGAGATTGCGGTCTTTACCATTATTGTTAGTGTGCCCATCTCCCATGCTGGTGCCGGAGACACCAGTTTGAGTCCTGCTCGGCATCAATGTAACCCCTCCAGTCGGGGCAAGAAGGACCAGAGAGATTACATTAATGCCGTGACCCGGATGGGAGTGAGTGTAACAGAGACCAGCTAGTTGGAGCTGTGCAGGTAAACCTCACTCATTAGGGATTGCTGTCTTTAGCGTACTTGTTTGCGTGGCCACCTCCCATGCTGAAGATCCCGGGTCGAGTCCCGCTCGAAGCGGGCAAGTAGTACCGGAGGGGTTACATTGCTGCCGTGACCCAGATGGGAGTGAGGTTTAGGGGGGCCACCTCCCATGCCGGAGATGAGGTGAGCAGGACCGAATGTCAGTACAGCAGAGGTGTCAAAAGTACTCAGATTCATTACTCAAGTAGAAGTATAGATACTAGGGTTTAAAAATACTTCTGTAGAAGTTAAAGTATCAACTCAAGCTTTTACTCAAGTAAAGTATAAAAGTACTGGTTTTAAAACTACTTAAAAGTATAAAAGTAAAAGTAATGTAAGGAGAAAATGCCATTAAGGACAAAAGCTTAGGCCGAAGGGGCCTACAGTGCACTACCCCACAGGGGCCTATAGTGCACTACCCCACAGGCCTATAGTGCACTACCCCACAGGGGCCTATAGTGCACTACCCCACAGGGGCCTATAGGGGCCTATAGTGCACTAACACCCACAGGGGCCTATAGTGCACTACCCCACAGGGGCCTACAGTGCACTACCCCACAGGGGCCTATAGTGCACTACCCCACAGGGGCCTATAGTGCACTACCCCACAGGGGCCTACAGTGCACTACCCCACAGGGGCCTATAGTGCACTACCACAGGGGCCTATAGTGCAACACCCCACAGGGGCCTATAGTGCAATACCCCACAGGGGCCTATCAGTGCACTACCCACAGGGGCCTACAGTGCACTACCCCACAGGCCTACAGTGCACTACCCCACAGGGGCCTACAGTGCACTACCCCACAGGGGCCTACAGTGCACTACACAGGGGCCTACAGTGCACTACCCCCACAGGCCTATAGTGCACTACCCACAGGGGCCTATAGTGCACTACCCCACAGGGGCCTATAGTGCACTACCCCACAGGGGCCTACAGTGCACTACCCCACAGGGGCCTACAGTGCACTACCCACAGGGGCCTACAGTGCACTACCCCACAGGCCTACAGTGCATTACCCCACAGGGGCCTATAGTGCACTACCCCACAGGGGCCTATAGTGCACTACCCACAGGCCTATAGTGCACCCCACAGGGGCCTATAGTGCACTACCCCACAGGGGCCTATAGTGCACTACCCACAGGGGCCTATAGTGCACTACCCCACAGGGGCCTACAGTGCACTACCCACAGGGGCCTACAGTGCACTACCCCACAGGGGCCTATAGTGCACTACCCCACAGGGGCCTACAGTGCACTACCCCACAGGGGCCTATAGTGCACTACCCCACAGGCCTATAGTGCACTACCCCACAGGGGCCTATAGTGCACTACCCCACAGGGGCCTACAGTGCACTACCCCACAGGGGCCTATAGTGCACTACCCCACAGGGGCCTACAGTGCACTACCCCACAGGGGCCTACAGTGCACTACCCCACAGGCCTACAGTGCATTACCCCACAGGCCTACAGTGCATTACCCTCACAGGGGCCTATAGTGCACTACCCCACAGGGGCCTATAGTGCACTACCCCACAGGGGCCTATAGTGCACTACCCCACAGGGGCCTATAGTGCACTACCCCACCTCCTCAAAAAGCATTTTTCTAAAGGCCATAATTATTACTATAATGTTGTATTAAAATGTTAATGTTGAAAAATTTGGGATGCACTAGGCTACCGGTTTCAGCTGCATATGTACCCATTGAAAATGAATGCATTTTAATACAATGCAAATATACCATATAGTATGTGTACTGCTGAGCATTAACATGTGTTTCATGGAGCGGAAGATATGATGACTAGTTGCCTATAAGAATTGTGATGTGCAAAAAGTTAAACTTCAGAGGCATGTTATCAATAACCTTTTTTTGGAATGTAAATGTAGGCTACATGTGTGATCAGTGTTGCCAGATTGGGTCGACGATTTAGATCCCTACATTTCTGCCCGAGCCCCACGTCATACCTCAAACGCGTGCCTGGCTTCGGGCCCTTTTTAGGCTTCTCCTTCGTTTTATATTTATTTTAGTAATTAAAAGAAACAATGAGATGTGCTGCGCTGGTGGAAACAGCATGAGACCATGATAGGCTATTAGGTGATTATTAGGCGATATAGGCGATTGTCAAGACTGACTCACAGTGTTCAGAGTCCTGCAGAGGCCGCGTCAGCAGCAGTATCAGGAGCATTCACCAATTCAGAAGGTGGACTGAAAACATTTCAGACAAAACTGGACAAGTGTAAATGCATCTGGTTGTTTAAACCACATATGTAAATTTCACTCCTGGCAAATTGTTAAAAAATAAACGTGTGAGAGCGTGTTATAGGCTATATAGCCAGATCCGACGGGCGCTACTGCAACATGCGCAGCAAATGAGTAGCCTACACTCAACACTCAAACAGCCATAGTCAAACTAAAAATAAGTCTTAGATGCTCAAAAACACATGGCGTGTAGTGTATTCAGTAGTCAGGGCACTGGTCAGGACATACTGGTCAGTGACTACTGAACTAGGAGCTGATTGAGACACACCTATAATCATCTTCAGTAAAATGAATGAGACTAAATGATCTTACCAGCTTGCTTTTTCTCATATTGCTGTCTTTGATCTTGAAATGAGCTAATGATGAATAAAATGCAGCTAATATCTGTTGGTGAACTCGCATGGATTTATAGCTATTCATTTCTAGGAGAGGCGTGTAAGAAAACCTGCATGTTTTTATTTTATTTTATTTGTTTTGATTGTGTAACTCACTGTCGACCGCTAACTGCTTGGTTGTCACTTTAAAAAAATTAAAACTTTAATAAAAAAAATAAAAATAAAAAAAATACAAATATTTTTCTAAATTAACTTAATAAAGAAACGAAACGAAATATAACTACTTTGACATTATAAACAAATTATTTTAATGGCTTTAGCAGTATGTAATAAGGAGGATTCAAAAACAAACTAAACACAGGCTACAGTCGGACTCGGACCGGCTAGGGCCTGGAACTGAAGCCGGTGCAGGGCTCAAAACTCACCAAAATCTGCCCACTCAAAAAAAAAAAAGTGCCCAAAACTTTAACTTTAACTGGGAAAATAATGTGATATCATTGATTTGGCCACTTTAAGTTCAAAAAGTTCCTAATATAAAAGGTCAGGAAAAGCACCGTAATTGACAGGCATTTCACACGTTATTAACACACCACTGCCAAAATGTGTCATTCATTGATACTGTACAATAATCCGCCAACAAAAAATAACTACAATGCGCTTTAGCTTTGCTCTGGTAAAACTATAGTACATTCGTGAAGTTCATAGAACGCGCACTTAGCACTGTCAAAGCTGATGAATTGTTGATTCTAACCTCTTTCAGCAGCTGTTGGGGTTGCAGATGTCCTGAGTGTGTGATGATGGACAGGAGTCGTGGTTATATTTATAAAGAGTCTTCGAGTCACAGGTGTAATCCACGTTTGAGAGTTGGTTCACTCTCCCACTCTTTACAGTATACAGCTAACTGTGTATATGTATACCACTTTAGATTCGCGATCTCTTGAATATACAGTCAGCAGTTATCGCGCTAAACCGGCTGTCATGATATGAATAAGCTGCCTGCTGATCGCTGATTGGCTGAAAGTGCGTGCTCGTCCGCTGAACCCGCCCAATCTGGCAACACCGTGTGTGATTTGTGCTCTAAACCATGAGCAGGCCCGATGGATCGCGTAGTAACCAATAGGGAGTTGGAAAGATTTATGTTTACACTTCTCATCCAACCACAGTCAATTCACACTATCCGGATGACGCGATTTCATTTTCTGCATGTTTCTTTTTAAACAAGCTGAAAAGAAATAGGAGTAACGAGGCTATTTTTAAAAAGTAAGGAGTAGAAAGTACAGATAATTGCGTGAAAATGTAAGGAGAAGTAAAAGTAGGCTGAAAAATAATTACTCCAGTAAAGTATAGATACCCAAAATTTCTACTTAAGTAAGGTAACGGCATTTGTACTTCGTTACTTGACACCTCTGCAGTACAGTAATATGCAGCAATCGTAAACAAAAGAACTTGACAGGTTAAAGCTGAGTAGAGGACTACATCCTTGACTGCAGTTTCATTGCACATTCTAGAAACATTTTAACACTCACTTCCTTTGCTCTGCTTACCCTTCCACTTTGAAACGGGCGTAAGGCTTGCTGACACTGATAGTGATTAAACCACTGGAAGTGCTGGGCTGTTTGTAGCCATTCCTGCTGGACTGCATTTTCCAGCGGTGGATCACTGTTAGCATTCCCATTGGTCTCCACATTGCGTTACTGCTCTTTTGCATAACAGTGAATTCTGCTCAACTTTGTTGAATTGAAGTCACTTTGCTTATTCGTCACTTACAGTGAAATGACTGGCCATTATCAAACACTGAGTCACTTATCGGTTAGCTTACAGCTTCCTCAGTACATTAAATTCTGAGCTACAGCCACACTTTGCAATTAGTGGAGTAACCTCTGGGAATAGGGGTTCACAAAACACAGTAAAGACTGCACTGTGCACCTCAGCATGTGCTGACACCGCTCTGTGATTTTATGTGGCCTACACTTTATGAGTTGATATTGTTCCCAATTGCTTCCACTGTTATAATCCCACTAACACAAAATTTCACGAATGGACTTATTGCACAGGTGGTAACCTATCACAGTACCACGTTTGAGTTTTTGAGTTCACTGAGCTCCTGAGAGCGACCCATTCTTTCACAAATGTTTGTAGAAGCGGCTGCATGCCTAGCGCTTGATTTTGGAACACCTGAATTCAGTGATTTGGAGGGGTGTCCCAATACATTTGCAATAAAGTGTATGTTATGCCATTGTAATTAGACATAAGAGAAAAGCTTTCATTGTGGGCAGAGGGAGGAAAACTGGATATTTTTCCTCTGCTTGTGTCCATTATGACATTTCACCATGGTGCTGAACTCATAAGATGCATCAGACCTCATGAACATCAAAGGCATTACTGTTTTTAAGACATTCATGCATATTCTGTCAAAAACTGCTCACACATTCACCACTGCATGTGAGTGTACTGTAAACGTTAGACAACTGTAGACTCCACTGCACTGTCAACGTTACTATCACGTCACATCCAAAATGATGAACAAAAAATTTGAATTTTGATCTGACATTAAGACTTTAACGCATTTCCAAAAATCTGATTTTAATCAGATTTCAAACCACATATATATGTGGTGTGGATTGGGTTGGGTTGGTAAAATTTTGATTTCATGTGGTTTTTTGCTGTTTGGACTACAAACAACTGAAGGGATTTGAGTCGTACAGTATAAGCCAATAAATGCCTGTCTGAACAATGCCAAGACAATCGCTTAGAAACCTTCCCAGAAAACTATACGGTTGAACCTTTCCAGTTCATGCAAGATATTGAGAATTTAGACATAATCTCAGAAAAGTGACAAGAAACAAGCAAAACCTCTGTTTGTCCCAAGGCTGAGGTTTGGCTGATTAGCATGCCCCTGTTAGCCATAATCTGGTCTGGAAAAAGTCAGGCATTGAAATATAATACAATTTAATAATATAATATAATAATATAATTAGGGCTGTCGATTCAACACATTAGATTGATTAGTTACGGGAAAAAATAACGTGTTAAAATTATTAACGCACTTTTAGCATTTAACATACTTGTCCCGTCCCAGACCAACGTAGGTCTGTATTTCATACAGTTGATTGATGAAGAATTAGACGCAGGGCAACAACTCTCTGTGTGATGAAGCCTATAGATGGCAGTTAGAATGTCCATGAAACTCAAGATATGGGGCGTTTTGTGGATTGTTGTGGTTTGCTGTGGTCTGCGTCAGAGTGTGATTGTCATGTCCCCGCCGGTGCTATGTGAAAATACACTGCAGGCTCACTCTCGCTCGTATCCAAGGTAAATCATAAACACTATCATCCCTTACATGTGTTTAATTAAACTAAATACATCTTCATCTGATAAAATGCATGCGCAGGTTACTTTTATTGTCCTGCTTTCACATTACCCATTTTTAATGTGAATGTTTCGAACTAAACCACCAGTGTGAAAACGAGTGCAATATCACACTAATTCTGTTTTTCTGTCCAGAATAGCACAAGTGCCAATGCGATACTGATCTTATTCAACAGCTTAATAAAATAAAATAAATAAGTTAATATTGTCTGTTTTGCTTAGTTTTGCCAACGAAAAATAAAGACAGAACTGTTTATCTCCGACCCAGAGTAATACACAGTGGCTTTTCGTTTCTGAATCGGGAGAACCAATGATTCAATGGACCATAAAGAGAACCATTTACATTTACCATTTTCATAAAGAGAACTATTTATTTCACGCCTGAATGAACGAATCGAATGACTCAATGACTTACTCCATTAGACATTTACTGCCATCTACTTACAGCTTTAGTTTCTTATTTAGAGTATCATTTTATCATTTTTTTAAATCATGTTTCCATATGAATGAAAACACTTTGTTGTTTACACAATAATAATAATAATACATTTGTTACATTTATATAGCGCTTTTCTGGGTCCTCAAAGCGCTTTATATATAGAAGGGGGGAATCTCGTCAACCCCCACTAATGTGTAGCACCACCTGGATGATGCAACGGCAGCCATATTGCACCAGAACGCCAACCACACACCAGCTGATTGGTGGAGAGGAGACAGAGTGATGAAGCCAATATATATATATATATATATATATATATATATATATATATATATATATATATATATATATATATATATATGGGGATGATTAGGAGGCCATAATAGACAGAGACCACTGGGCAAATTTGGCCAGGATGCCGGGGTTACACCCCTACTCTTTATCGAAGGACATCCTGGGATTTTTAGTCAGGACCTCGGTTTAACGTCTCATCCGAAGGCCGGTGCTTGTTACAGGATAGTGTCCCCATCACTACACTGGGGCGTTAGGACCCACACAGAGCACAGGGTGAGCGCCCCCTGCTGGCCTCACTAACACCTCTACCAGCAGACACCTGGTTTTCCCATTTGGTCTCCCATCCAGGTACTGACCAGGCTCAGCCCTGCATAGCTTCAGTGGGAAACAGGGTGATATGGCTGCTGGCCATTTTTAATGACTTTAAAAAATCTTTTGTGAGTAATTTCTCAGCCAAATTTGATGTACGATTCATTTTTGATTAATTGGAGGGATTAATCGTCACATCAAGAGAGTTTGTTTCATCAAGAGAGTTTTTTTTTTTTTTTGAGAGCTCTTAAAAGCATGAAATAGACCTTTTCTTGTGTCATCAGCCAATCAGCATTATCATGATGTAATTTTATTGTGATTAATCACATGGCATTCACAGCTCAGATCATTGGCTGAAAATCTGTATGGTTCAATAAGCAAAGATGGTAGGTTGCTAACCTCATATTGCATACGTCCCAGGGTTATTGCACCAGCCAAGCAGATAGCATTGAGATATTACAGACCTATAGACCTAATTGTTTCGAATGACACACACTTCCGATGGGCTTTAGCCAGTGTAGAATAGTACCAGCCTATCTCTGACAGTGATTACTGCTGCTGTCAGTAAATAATCTACCACAGGATGCTCAGCCCAATGAGAGAAGCCGCAGTGTTTACCATTTTCTCAAAGAGAGTCCTGACTCTTGTTTCCATCATGCTGTACTTCAGTAATGCTTCGACTGCCATTTTCCACAACTTCACTTCCCAGACACAATCTATTCCAGGTTAATTCCCTCTGTCCTCCATCTCTTCTTTCAATCCTTTCTGCTTGCTGTTCATTCCTGACTCTGCATGTTTGTCCTTTAATGCCCTCTCATTAAGACTCTAATGACCAGCGACTACTGTTTGTTGTTTGACCAACTCAAACACAGCGGAGTCAATATGGTGAGAGATTTCAGACAGAACTCTTACCCAGTTGCCCACTTTGCCTGGCTCTCCCGTATTCCCTGGCAGGCCTCTGTGACCCTACGGAAGAAGGATACAGTTGTAGAGATTGCATTACAGAGAATACGGTTTAGGAAGAGAGAACAAAGGCTTTGGCTACCTTGGGTCCTGGCCGTCCCTGGACACCCGGTTGTCCATGTACGCATTTACAGGTTGCTCTTCCTCTTCCTGCAGTTAAACCGATCTCAGCATATCCTCCGCACTGTTGAGGATCAAGCTGATGAGAACAGGCTGATGAACAGCTGAAAGCTCAAGCAGAAGAGGGCGAGAGCCCACACACGGGGCGACTGACTCACCACGCTGGAAAGTTCACAGCAGCCTTCAGAGTATGCCTGATCAGCATCACAGGAGACTTCCATCTTTTGAAGATCCACCTGCACAAGAAATAAGTTCTCATCATATATATTATTAACTCTTTCCCTGCCAGCGTTTTTGAAAAAAGTTACCAGGCACCGCCAGCATTTTTGATCATTTTTACAAGTTTCATGTCCCATGAACAACAACAAAAACATTTTATTCTAGCTTCAGGCATTCCTTTTTTATCAACACTTGAATGTGGGTAAGTTTCATAAAAAAGCACCATTTTAAGCAAAAAGCTGAGAAAATCATGTTTTTGTCAAGGACTGGGATGGGATTCAGAATGATGATCTAAACACAGATGGAGTAGATCGAGTCCATCAACACCCCTAATGCTTCACAGTCCTACAGCTCGTCCTGGGGCGACATTTCATTTAGAAACATTAAGCAGTTTTGATTTATATGCTGTTTAATGTTGATAATCACGTTATTTTACATATGCATCTACTTACATATGATAGCGCATATTTCTGCTTCTTCTTCACCTGTGTTTTGATCAGGAGATTCTGTACTCATAGCGTCCCTACCGTATAACAGTGAAAACATGGAAAGCTCTGTCAATGGCGGGAAGAGAGTTCAATTTATACTTAAGTATGCTTGGCTTATACTGACTTGGCTTATACTAGTATACAGCTAAATCAATGTATATTTGGCATATCTTTGTACTAATTTTTTTTATCCAGATATTTTTTCTGCAAAACGTTATTTACGGAGCCCCGCACATGACATGCAGGAAAAACATGCGTGTGCACGATTTATAAATCGAGGGAACGAATTAGTAAATTGTGTGCACAAGGAGATCGCTTTGAACACTGGCTGGTTATGTACTTGCTCAAAAATTGATTTTGGATCATTTTTAACCCCCCCAAAAAAGACTGCAGCTTTAACATTACTTCTAAACTTTAACTGGGCTTAGCATGTTGCTTGGTAATTGTTCTAGGAACCTCAATGCATAGGCCTAGTCTACTTTTTGTGTATTTTGTGCTGCACTATAATAATGTTGTTCTAGTTCAGGCTATTTGTAGCGTAGGTAGGGCCTGGACAGTGACTAAAGCCCAGGGGCCGCCCTGTCTAGGTTGTATAATTTAGCATTTTAAAAATACTTGTACTTGTGTTTGCTTATTAAATACTTTTTTCACACATCTTGGCTTCTTTTAGGTAGTACCCCAGCATATATTTTACATACAGTACTATCTGATAAACTTGTTTGAAAAAAAACATTTGGTTGATGTTATTGACATTTGCTTCCATCTTGTGAGTGCATTGCATGTTAAGTTCTGTATAATGTTAACTGTATAATGTTAAGTATACTTTCAGAATGAAAACTATTAAACTGGTGAGAAAAGTATATAGCTATATAACAATATACCAAAAGTTCATCTGTAGTATATTTCAGAGTAAAGTTGCAATAAAAAAGAAAAAGGTAGGTAGTTACCCAACAAACAAAACTATTGTCGACTCATAAATGTAATTCTGTCATCATCCACTGATACTCATATGACTTACTTTCATGCTGATTCATGCGGATCTTTTCCAAGTGAGTGCTCAAGTTTCACAAATGACAAAAAGCATTATAAAAGTAGAGTAAAATATAAGTCTAAATCTCATTTGCTACTCATATTCACTCGTAGCATGGTGCATTAGGTTACAAGAGACATGAGAACCACCTGGAGGGAATGGTTTTCAGCATGATGTAAAAGATTTCAGAACATTTTTTTCCAGTTTGTTACTTCTCCTTTTTGAGTACAGCATGAACAACATGGTGGTGAGTAAATGATGACAGCATTTCCACTGATCATTCCTTGAGTCTGTCCCTGGTACTCACCGAGACAGAGCGGTCACCCACAGCCCTCTTGGCGATGGAAGTGAAGCCTTGCCGGATCACCGGCCGTGGCTCGTCCAGAGGCTCGTCCAGAGGCTCCACGCTGACCTCCTCACAGTCCACCAGGAGCTTCACCTGCTCTCCTTTCACACTCAGTGCCAGCTTATGCCACTCGCCATCAAAGAGTTTCTCCACCCTCTGGAAGGTCCGCAGCATCTGTGTGCCTTGTGGGCTGGTGTAGAAGAAGTCCAGGGTTTTGGTGTCGCCCTGAAAACGAAGGCCCACCTGGTCCCGTCCTTCAGGGTCGCTGACTTGCCACAGATTCCAGGATGTTTTAGCAGTGTCCTTGGTCACTTTGAAGGTGGCAATGATAGAGTAGTCTGACGGTAGACCGCCTGGGTAGATGTCACTGGATGGAGGGATGGGAGAGAGCGTATTTCACAGGAAAAAAGAGAAAGTAACAAAATTTAAATGCAGACAAGGCCAAATCAGAATAAACCTGTGCTCAACCCCAGGCAACACTAAGTAGTGGCGTTTTGTTCCTGAAGCAGTGTCGATGAAACAATTGGTTGAGTGAATGATTCAGTAAGTCACTCATTAAAGGAATAGTTTATCCAAAAATTGTAATTCTGTCATTAATTACTTGCCCTAATGTCATTCCAAACACGTAAGCCCTTCGTTCATCTTCAGAACACAATGAAGATATTTCTGATGAAATCCGAGAGGTTCCTGACCCCTCCATAGACAGCAACAAAATGACCACTTTCAAGGCCCAGAAAGGCAGTAAAAGCATCGATAAAATAACCCATGTGACTCCAGGGGTTCAACATTAATTTTATGAATTTTATTGTGTGCAAAAAGTGTCAGTCTCCTACGCTTTTGACAGTAAATACTAGGGATGGGTATTGACACAAATTTCAAGATTCGATTCACAAGCTTACAATTTGATTATTTCAAGGAAAACAAATCTCTGAACTAACGCTGTAAACTGGCATTATTATACTATAATATTGAAGGTAAAAACTAACTAATTTGTATACAAACACTTAAATTACTCTCAATCTTTTATAATAATAAACTTATAATATTAACTTTACAATTTCTACTTCAATACATTTTTTGAAATATTGTTTAAGTGCAATAAGCAGCGAAAAAGAGCTCAATTTAGTGCTGAGAGGCGGCTTTATGTGGGTCTGAGCACAAAATCTGTGGGAATGAGTAAAATTATGCTTAATGTCCGCAATCCCAAGCCCTGTAACAGCAACAATATTCATCCGGAGCAAATGAAGCGAGTGAGTGAGGGGTTAGTGTGTCACTCGCTGTCGGAGAGATGAGAGAGAGAGAAGGAGACGCTGGTATCGTTCTGAGGAAAATTAGTTTTGGAAGCGTTTCAGATATTTCAGTCTCAAATTTTTTTTTATTTTTGACAACACTACAGCACACTTAGTTTATTATTTTAGATGCCTTTTTTTTAAAAGACTACAATTAAAAAATGTATTTAATTTATATACAGTTCAACCCGCCAAGTAGGAGTGACTGCGTTACGCGCCTCTGCTGAAATACACACGCATTTGGCGGCTTGGTGGGTGTTAATGTCAAGCCCTGATTACAAATATAAATATTATGACAATATTAGTAAGATTTAGTAAAAAAGGCTTTGGGTATGGGTTCAGTGGAACTTTGATACAGTATACTGTGATACCGAATGATCACCATTTTCAAAAACATGCTTATGTTTTTGTTTAACAGTGGTCTTTCACGCTGACCCTACGTGAAGTTTTGCATTAATCTAAACCAAATGGTCTCCAATTGTTTCCAATTCCATTTTCTACTCCTGTTTGTTTTTTAAGAGGGCCAGTTTGTTGAAATTAGCACTTAAAGTTTCCAAGAACAATATTCATTTACGCACAGTGTGGTTCCACAGCTCTCTTGTTTTCTGTTTGATGTTGTTGATCACATTTGGTTTTTGTTTTACAGTCATGTACTTCCCATGATTCTTTGCTCAAGTTAGTGGGAGGTGGTTGCGGAGAGCATTGTTGGCCCACATGCACAAAAGGAAAGACCCAGCGCATGCCATAACCACAGCTGACACGAATGAACAGCTGCTGGAGCATGAGAAAAACATGAAAATATAATGCCAACATTTCAGAACGATGACTGTGCTGTTTAAGAGCTGACAGCTCTGCGTATCTGCGCTATACCTCGAGATAAGCATATGTTTGATCAAATGAGAATAAAAACCCAGATCACAGCAGTGGAAGATTCTGAGAAGCAGGAGCAGGAAATGAGAGATATTGTTTGGAGGCGAGCATGATTACGTTCAGTGGAAAAGCAGAAAGAGTGGAAAAGTATTATGTCAGAAGGACGATATAAATACCTCGTGCTCTTCTTGAGGTGGAGGGACGGGTTAACGCGGTACGCCACCGCATCGGGTTCAGACCCGTTGACCCTCCTCACCCCTCTAGACTCGGACAAGCGGAACTCTTCCAACAGGTCATAAGCTACAGATAAGAGCAAATGGACCGTTCAGAAGAGGGGAAAGTCAAGCCCGGTCTCAGTGTAAATCCAAGATTTCTATTTTCAGTGGAGTGACAGAGTTTATGCAAGTATTTAAGTTACAATAAAGTGTTTTGCAGTATAAATTAACAATACAATTATTTAATCAAAGTTGTATTCTCTTAGGAAAGAAAAGCCTTTGTAACTACATGTCAGCTAACTCTCATTAGAGTATTAGTAGACTATCTGCTTAATATCAGCTAACTCTTTATTCTGATGCTCCTCCAATAGACATTTGACTGATAATAGCTTTGCAACTACATGTCAACTTATTTAACTCTAACCTAACGGTTTACTAACAGTCTACTAATACTCTAATGAGAGTTACTTGACATGTAGGTGCAACGTTATTAATAGTCAACAGAATGTGCTAAACGGACCATCAAAATAAAGTGAAACCGAAGAAACCAATGGAAACATTTGGATATGGAATCTGGATATTAAATTAAGCTGACAGATCAGTTTCCACATGAAAAAGCCATGACAGAGTTCAATCTTCATCAAGTAACCCTACAGCACACATGACGACACACTGGCCAGAAATCACTTAAAGAGGTCCGTGCTTCCCTCTACTGGTCAATACCAGGAGCAAACATGCGCTTTTATTGCTATACTGACTTGACTATACCTGATATCTGGCTGTCTGCACATTCAGAGATTCTCATTTATATCTTAAATCTGACTTCATTTACATTGAAACAATGATCATACTGAATTCTGCGGTCAGTTCGATTCTTACTTGGTAGTTCCTGACATCTGAGAAGGCCAGAGACAGCCAGGAGGACAGTGAGAACCAGCATTTTCTTCAAAGCTGGGATTTTGGAAATCAAGACTGTCAGGATTTAAATGTGCCTGCGAAACGGAGAAAGATAAGATAAAACTGCACTCTCAAAAACAACTAGTACGAAATGGTACCTTTTAATGTACAAGTGGCCAGTGGTACACTTGAGGGTACATTTTTGTACCTCTAAATAGAGGAAAACAATGGTATAATTGTACCCTAAGGACCAATTGTATATATGTTATACGTTGATCCCCAAGGAACAAAATTGTACCTCCATTGAACCTTTTTTCTGAGAGTGTGTGAAAACTTCATAGCATGGACTAGTTGAACTACAAACATAATATATTACGTCAAAATTTACCAAATGGAAAACAATGGCATATTACACTAGCAAAATGCTTCTATTAATATAAACATGATATTTAACTAACATTTCAGCTCCAAATGCATTTGTGCAAATGTGAAGGAGGTCACTGCTGTGAAATAACACTGATAAGATGCACATTTTCTGTACCCTATCACATGAACACACAATCATTTCTTTGTAAGCACTTTTTAGGGTACATATTTCTGTGATTAAGTGAGTTTAGAATACTTGGACAATCAATTCTACAAAAAAAATCCATTAATTTATACATTGATGCAATAAACATTACAGTAAATGCCATCAACTAAACCCAAAGTCAAGTTTTCTGCTGAATATTATTATTTTTATTAGTAGCTTTAGTAGCACAGGGTGTGATCTGCCATCTCACATTTTAAATGAACCAGAAAGGAGTTGCTTTTAAATTCGCTATGAACACACTTCATTTACTTACATATTCTTGTGAAGCTGTTCACTGCAGATTGGTCCTTGGCTGTTCCAGCAGTGATCATAAAGACAATTTTAAAGAAGCATCTCTGGTCCCAACGTTGTCTTCAGCCTAAACCTGGCGAGAAGAAAACCTGATCCATGAGCTCCACTCCACCCTCGGGCCCGAGAGGCCTTCATCCCTCCAGCACATTATCCTATGCAAACACTGACCTCCACATTCTTCACACAATCGTTCTGCAGTCAAACGTTGCATCTGGAGACGTTTTCATCCTCGCTGGTGCGTTTATGCCTTATGTGTGGCAGCTGCATCATAGAAACTTCATGCAGTTTTGTACATGATCTATGGCTGATGCTCCAAAAATGACACAGATTATATTCATACTCTCTAAAAAATGCTGGGTAAAAAACAACCCAAGTTGGGTTGAAAAAGCACTAACCCAGCAATTGGGTTGTTTTAAGCAAACATTTAACCCAACCGCAGGGTTAAAACAACCCAGTCACTGGGTTAAAACAACCCAATTGATGGGTTAGTCCATTTTCAACCCAACTTGGGTTGTTTTTTACCCAGCATTATATGTAGATTATATTTATTTTCTTCCAATTTGGGCATACCGATAGAATCATAATAAGAAAGCACTCATTTTACCAAACTAGATCTGATCAGACACCAAAAACAAGAAAAGTCCAACTATCTCTGTTAGGTCTTCGGCAGACAGTGGATCACTGTCTAGATAGCGCTCTAGGACACAGATGTGATATGTCGCAGATAGGCACTAGCAGAGCTCTGCAAACATTCAGTAGGCCACAAACTGACCTAAAACTCGTAACCAGGCCACAGTGGGAATATATGCTACAGAATCAGAACAGCGACAGAAAACACTAACATATATTTAAGGGATTGGGTCAAGCCTCTTTACTTAAATCCAGGACAGCTACTGTACAAATAGCATTTCCTAAACCCCTGGGAGTACTGTACTTTCAGTGTTGTTAAGTTTTTTTTATATCTATTTTTGAATCAGATCCTTAAATTGACATCTGTACAGACTGGTGGTGCTGCCGGCGCTCGAGGTCCACTTTCCTGTAGGGTTTCCTGGATCTCGAGAGTTTCCAAGCACCAATGAAGGTGGAATGATTCACATCATCATAGTGAGCCATTGTGTCCTAAGGGGCATTGTCTGGGAAGTTTTCATATAGGATAAAGGTGATCGCACAGAACCCAAAATATGCCAGCAAACATATAGAAAGAGAGCAAAGATACCCTAGATTTTCATTTAGTTCCTCTCTGTAAAGGCTTTGACACCAGAAACGGGTCTCACAATTTAATTTGTGGCGTTTTCTACTCTTACACTGTTGGAAAAATGGGTTAGACTTTATAATACTGTTCCATCATTAATGAACTACACAGGAACAAATGAGTAACACATTATTAACATAGTAATAACGAATATTATTTAACGCACAATATGTTAGATTTTTTTATTTAAAATATCCAAAAACAACTAGAACAATGTTATATCTTTTTATCGACTTGTGTGCTTATCCCAAATGTTTCCATGAAAGTTTAAATCCAGAAAAATAAGCGAAATAATTTTAACCAGGACACGGACCGTGGAAACACCAAAGACGCTTTAATATCTGATGTGTTTTATTACAGTAGAGAAACTGTTTGGATCATTGATGGACAGAAACTCATCATTGTTCTCCAGCTCAACACAGTTAGTCTGATTGTGTAAATCTGCTGTTGTTGATTTACCGCACAGAGTGCCATGTTTCACCGCCTGATATGATCTCGCTCGCTGCAGTGTGAACAAGTGTCTCATAGGAGCACCGATTACAATATTGTGTCGGTCCCCCTTTTGCTGACCTGTCGATGCATGGACTCCTCTAGACCCCTGAAGGTGTGCTGTGGTATCTGGCACCAAGATGTTAGCAGCAGATCCTTTAAGTCCTGTAAGTTTTGAGCTGGGGCCTCCATGGATCGGACTTGTTTGTTCAGCACATCCCACAAATGCTCGATTGGATTGATATCTGGGGAATTTGGAGGCCAAGTCATCACCTCAAACTCGTTGTTGTGCTCCTCAAACCATTCCTGAAGCATTTGTGATTTGTGTTAGAGCGCATTATCCTGCTGGAAGAGCCACAGCCACCAGGGAATACACCAGGGAACTTTAATGGCGGGAAAGAGTTAAAAGGACAGCTTTCTATCTTATTTACTCATAAAGCTGTATATTAGGACTATTATGTGAACCTACTATGAACTTTTTATGGGTAAATATGGTACAAAGATGTCCCTTTAAGTGTTCCCCTCCAGTGTCAAGATGTTGTACCCATGAACGTATACGTAAGTCGATTCAATGGAGCCTTTTCACAGACTGTGATGATGCGTTTTAACGGTCATCAATATCGTAAATCCTACAACGTTTTTTGTATTTAATTTTTTTTATATATATGTATATTTACACTAATAGTTTGTATTATTGTATTGTATTATATTACTTTTGCATCAAATTACAAAAAAACAACTTCCCTGCTGTTGAGAGTGTTTCTAATACAGCGTCTATGGGAGTGATGGTAAAAATAACATCTTTCTCTCTTTTCACTGCCGTTATCAATCTCACTCTATTTTTTCCCTCTTTTTGAAAGTTGTGAAATCACTAATGTTGCGTTTTTCTTTTGCTGTCTGAGCAAATCGGGACACAAAAAATATATTTAAAGTATTCTCTCAATCGCAGCTATAAAAGTTAACCCAACTATGACGACTTCCGCTCTGAGAAACCAGGAAATGTGAAAAGGGTCTATAGAAATTACAGGGGTGTTCATATTGTGTACAGTTTATCTAGTGTACACTATCAAGCACTGTAGCTGTGTCCCAATTCTTCAAAGGTTGTGGACTTCAAAGGCGTCTGCAAAGGTCAGACCGAGTGTTACAGAGGACACAGAGGATTGTTATTGTTGTCCAGCCAGTGCCGGTCCTAGACTTCTGGCGGACTGTAAGCAAAACTCTGTCTGTCAGTGTGTTCATAAAAAACACAAAATGACCCCCAACCCCTTGATCTGTTCTTTTAGAGCAGTTCCACTGTCAGTGACCATCAGTGAAAACAATAGGACAAATACAACAGAAAAACAAGATATGCATGATATGAACAATTTGGCCTGCTACTAATAATAGCCTACTATACAGAAATTAAACAAAGTGAAAAAATTAATAAATAAAGTAAATAAAATATTGCACAGTCTTCATTATATGAATTATATATATATATATATATATATATTGATTCTTCAACTAAACTCAATTTATTTATAAAGTACTTTCAAAGCCATTATAATGGACCAAAGTGCTGTCCATAAATAGTAAAAAAAGTAGGAATTAGGGATGCAACAATACAGTTAGTCCACAGTTCAATACCTACCTCAGTTTTAAACCACGGTTTTCGGTTCGGTTCGGTTCTGATGGCTTGTCACATACATTTTGTGTTATTCTATTCTTAGGCGATAGGAACAGCAAGAGGTTAAAGAGAAAAAATACTATTTTTTTATTGCAATACTTTCTTTATTTTACTTAAAAGAATTGAAAAACCTTACTTAAACTTAACTTTATTAAAAAAAAAAAACTTTTACACATTCCTAGTGTATTGCATAATATAAAATAAATATATTTATAAGATTTACACTGGCAGCTCAGAGCTGTACAGAAGCATTTAAGTATGAAATTGGATGAATAAATGTAAAAATAAAACAACACTACATAGACTTCACTATAAAATATACATTGATTCTTATTAAAGCTACTGTATTAGTTTTTCAGTCAAGAGCAGTTGGTGATTTTCTCTTTGTCTTTTGCTGTTGTATTAACATTAAAGGGATATTTCACTCAAAAATGAAAATTCTGTCATGGAGGAATGAATACAGGTTTGAAACAACGTTAGAGTGAGTAAATAATGAGCTCATTTTAGAGGTGAACTGTCCCTTTAAGGACCGCGTGTTCACTTTAGGCTGCCCTGTTGTCAATTTAAGACCTGCGTGCATTTAATATACAGACACGATTGTGATTTTACTGTCACTTTAGGCATAACCGACTGTGATTATGTTAACCTTGTGTGTATTTGACAGTATTAGCGCAGTAAGACGACTTAGTCCAGTAATCCCGTGTTTGACAGGCGTTTAGTACTCATGTTAAAACAGTGCACGCCAATGAAACCGGCAAGGCCTTAAAACGCATGCATATGATGAACTTTGGTGATTGTGAATAACTATAGTGTCCCGAGACTATAACTCTACCACTAACCTGTGATGTGAATGTATGTCGCGTTGTTCAGTATGTTGGAATGGAGGCAAATTATAGAATGTGTGGAAAAATAATTTATTAAATGCGAAACCGAAAAAAAAAACACAATTCACGAGCGCGTACCGAACGGTTCAATATTATATTGAGAATTGTGGCATCCCTAGTAGGAATATAATAGTTCTTATTAAAGTTACTAATGTTATTCAGTGAAGAGCAGTAAATGATTCTCTCGTTTTCCTTAGTTTTTTTAACATAAAATAAGAGAGAGCAGCGGGTTTATTAGGCTACTGTCACTTTAAGAGTGAATGCACAGCTCTGATAACTAATAACTCCACTGTTTATGTTCTCTAAAGACATTACTAAATGTGTCCCCAAGATGGACATTTTGACATATTTTTGCATGTATTTGTTTATTTAAGTGCATGCCCAAAGCCCAAAGTAGCCTGTACTTGTCCGTGTTTCTCTTCATTTTGGATTGTGTGCACAGAAAGCCGCCTGTTGAACAGCGAGGTTATGTATGGTGATAGCGCACCGCTTTAAAGCAGAGGAATGGAAAGCGGCATCATGTTTTCATAATCATTAGAAGTCAAATTCAAAAACGAAACTAAAACGCAGCCCTAAATCATTCTTGAGAGCAACGGAGCCCCCTGGTTGTTCGGGGGCACAATGCAACTTGCGTAGTTTGTGTATAGGGAGGACTGGCCCTGTGTCTAGCAACTATGTGTGACAGCTGCTGGATTAACTGTGTGTGACAGCTGCTGGATTAACTGTGTGTGACAGCTGCTGGAATAACTGTGTGTGACAGCTGCTGGATTAACTGTGTGACAGCTGCTGGATTAACTGTGTGTGACAGCTGCTGGATTAACTGTGTGTGACAGCTGCTGGATTAACTGTGTGACAGCTGCTGGATTAACTGTGTGTGACAGCTGCTGGATTAACTGTGTGTGACAGCTGCTGGATTAACTGTGTGTGACAGCTGCTGGATTAACTGTGTGTGACAGCTGCTGGATTAACTGTGTGTGACAGCTGCTGGATTAACTGTGTGACAGCTGCTGGATTAACTGTGTGACAGCTGCTGGATTAACTGTGTGACAGCTGCTGGATTAACTGTGTGTGACAGCTGCTGGATTAAACTGTGATAGCTGCTGGATTAACTGTGTGTGACAGCTGCTGGATTAACTGTGTGACAGCTGCTGGATTAACTGTGTGACAGCTGCTGGATTAACTGTGTGTGACAGCTGCTGGATTAACTGTGTGTGACAGCTGCTGGATTAACTGTGTGACAGCTGCTGGATTTAACTGTGTGACAGCTGCTGGATTAACTGTGTGTGACAGCTGCTGGATTAACTGTGTGACAGCTGCTGGATTAACTGTGTGTGACAGCTGCTGGATTAACTGTGTGTGACAGCTGCTGGATTAACTGTGTGTGACAGCTGCTGGATTAACTGTGTGTGACAGCTGCTGGATTAACTGTGTGACAGCTGCTGGATTAACTGTGTGTGACAGCTGCTGGATTAACTGTGTGTGACAGCTGCTGGATTAACTGTGTGACAGCTGCTGGATTAACTGTGTGTGACAGCTGCTGGATTAACTGTGTGACAGCTGCTGGATTAACTGTGTGTGACAGCTGCTGGATTAACTGTGTGACAGCTGCTGGATTAACTGTGTGACAGCTGCTGGATTAACTGTGTGTGTGACAGCTGCTGGATTAACTGTGTGACAGCTGCTGGATTAACTGTGTGTGACAGCTGCTGGATTAACTGTGTGTGACAGCTGCTGGATTAACTGTGTGACAGCTGCTGGATTGTGTGACAGCTGCTGGATTAACTGTGTGACAGCTGCTGGATTAACTGTGTGACAGCTGCTGGATTAACCGTGTGACAGCTGCTGGATTAACTGTGTGTGTGACAGCTGCTGGATTAACTGTGTGACAGCTGCTGGATTAACTGTGTGTGTGACAGCTGCTGGATTAACTGTGTGACAGCTGCTGGATTAACTGTGTGACAGCTGCTGGATTAACTGTGTGACAGCTGCTGGATTAACTGTGTGACAGCTGCTGGATTAACTGTGTGTGACAGCTGCTGGATTAACTGTGTGTGACAGCTGCTGGATTAACTGTGTGTGACAGCTGCTGGATTAACTGTGTGACAGCTGCTGGATTAACTGTGTGTGACAGCTGCTGGATTAACTGTGTGGCTGCTGGATTAACTGTGTGTGACAGCTGCTGGATTAACTGTGTGACAGCTGCTGGATTAACTGTGTGTGACAGCTGCTGGATTAACTGTGTGTGACAGCTGCTGGATTAACTGTGTGTGACAGCTGCTGGATTAACTGTGTGACAGCTGCTGGATTAACTGTGTGACAGCTGCTGGATTAACTGTGTGTGTGACAGCTGCTGGATTAACTGTGTGACAGCTGCTGGATTAACTGTGTGTGACAGCTGCTGGATTAACTGTGTGACAGCTGCTGGATTAACTGTGTGTGACAGCTGCTGGATTAACTGTGTGTGACAGCTGCTGGATTAACTGTGTGTGACAGCTGCTGGATTAACTGTGTGTGACAGCTGCTGGATTAACTGTGTGACAGCTGCTGGATTAACTGTGTGACAGCTGCTGGATTAACTGTGTGTGACAGCTGCTGGATTAACTGTGTGTGACAGCTGCTGGATTAACTGTGTGTGACAGCTGCTGGATTAACTTTTTCATTTGAGAGCTACTTTTAAAAATAAAAGTCACCGAGAGCTACTCATGTTATCTACAATACATAAATAACTCTTAAATAATGCATCATAATTCTCATATTAACAACTATCCAACTATTAACTGTTTTACACCAGAAAGAGTGTAGTAGTAGTTCCAGTAATTCGTACAATACCTTTTTTTTTTTTATAATAGCTACTCTGTACTAATTTTGGTAGCCTACACAGCAAAAAAAAATTATATTTTTATATTTAATTTTTTTTTTTAATTCAATGAGTTTATTATTTATGATGATAATCATTATAAGTAAATAATACATAGACATTTAAAGTCTGTATGCTGTTTAAAAGTAAACATTGTTTATAAATAAAAGATCAAGTGAAAAATAAGCAACCATCTAGGCATAATTATTATTATTAGTAGAGGCGTATTATTATTACATAGAGACGTAGTTAAATCTATTGTGCAACAGTGGCCTAATATATTCTGTCAATTTCTTCACATTAAACCAAACTTTTAATTTGACGGATTACCGCGAAGACATTTGAGTGTCTGTGTTCATGATAAGACAGTTTTCTAAAATGAAACGGTAAATGCTCATGAAGTGACGGTTTATGCGACACATGGCAGAGGCAGCAAAGACAGCGAGTGTCACGTGTGTGTGTGTGTGTGTGTGTGTGTGTGTGTGTGTGTGTGTGTGTGTGCGCATGCGTGCCCGTCATTCATGATGCTGAACATGTTGGAGTAAAATTTAAATAGTGTTTTACAGTTTAATATTCACACACACTATTATATATTCGGCTTCAAACTGGAGCCCTGCGCTTAGATACACACGGAAGCGACTGAACTTTTACATTTGTTCAAAACAAAAACAAAAAACACGGCCGATACGTCAGTAAGTGGCGATATGGTGACCTATTTTAAGAACAGGTCCGCGGGCGACTCATTTGGTCCTTCCGGGCACCATGTTGTTGACCCCTGATGTACATAATAAAGAGTACAAACTGCCAACATATGAACATCTTTAAAGTGTCATTTTGTAAATTGTATCATTAGATATTTGAAAAAAGCTGAAACCCAACAATACTGGCATTTTCTCTCTTTAAAAAATCAATTCGTCACCGGCATGCAATGAATCTTGGGATAAGCTAGGCTGTGGAGGATCCACTTGTTCTATCCTTCACGGCACAGGAAACGAAGGAGGCATTTGTAGACCACACTCAAAGGAGCCTTCAAATTGGGACAGCCTTTGATTGACGCGGTCAACCTTGGAAGGATGCAGCCTCTGAATTGGGACGCAGCTTGTGTCTTAAAAGTCTAAATGTCATGGCTAAACTTTTCCATTGGGCCATTTTTGATATACCTTTTGAAAGAAAAACTGCTCCATGGGATGACCTTTTTTGATGTATCAGTAGTTGTGGTTCCTTCCACCTGAGCACTGCCTTCCTTACCTCAACTGTTGTCACCTCTTCAGTACTGTCTGCCTACTGACAAAGTTGTCTACAAAATCCACATCACTTTTTGTTCTGCTATTCACTGCCATGTGCTTTGGCTTGTCAAGCTCATTCTGTCAAGCACCGCCAGTATTTATTTCTCTCTCCCATGATCCACTTGTGATGGGTGTATCAATTGACAGTCTTTAAAGATTAAACCCTTTTGAAGGATCCTATTCAAGCCGCCAGCCACTCTGCCAGGACGCTCATGGCAATCATCGTGGATCCTATCTGTTCATCCCTTAGGACTTGTGTAATCAACATAAACCATTGGATGTGGTGAGAACATCTTTACGGTAATTGGGAAACAGCTGTTAATGCTTTCTGGGACGTTATTGACATAATTAGGCCAGTCTGTATTCACATAATGAATCACAATTTCTAGCACTGTATCTTCTTTTGAACATAGATCATTTCAAATGGAACATGGGCATTGATGCTTGTGTTGAGTCATTATGGGCCTCATTGTCATGTGCTAATAATAAAAAACAGCTTTACCGGTCCACTGCGATGCGATGCCACTAACTTGGCCAACTTTACCAAATCCAGTGATTTGTTCTTCAATATATCAACCCAGTACCTTTCACTTCAGCAGTTGGAAATCACAAAAGAAGCCAGCAAGTCAGGAACTTTTTGCATAGCCACTCAAAATAGAAGAGATTTGATCTGTCTATCACTGGGTGGAAGAACTGATTATTATGGGCCAAGAACCGAAGGTTTGTAGGCACCTATTGTAATTGTTGGCATTCTTATTATTCTTCTGTTTCTTCTTCCACTCTGGAAGTTATGAAATTTGGCACAAAGATGGAGGACAGTCTGAACTGTCACCATAGCAAATTCGGAGTCTCTAACTCAGGCACTCTATTGCCACCAACTGTCCAAAGTTGCACTCACAATTGTCAAAATTATTTTTTCATCTCATTCCTTGGCTCAAGATGATTTGATTGTGATTGATTTGTTAGAATTTTCCAGGGAAAAAAGAAAAAAATATAACTCCTCCCAGGCCATTGCTCCGATTTTCACGAAAAATTAACCATCTTCAGACCATGATGACAAAAAGTTATGGAATTCAAGTTGATTGGTCAAACTGATCTGGAAAAACACGGGAATGAATTCGACAAAATGCCCGCTAAAACGAACGGGAAGTTTTATCTCTGCAACGCTTTAGTGTATTCTGACCAAACTTGGTGTGTGTTATGGCAAGCATGACCTGAGGCTACCTGCAGCATTTCGGCACAGTGCCACCTAGTGGTCCGAAGATACAAAAATGACTATTTTTGCTTTTAACTTAATGCTTTGGCCAAAAATCATAAAAGTGGTCTCTTTAGATGCAGTGCAGCATGCCGAGCAGATTGTTCCATATTGGCCATTTTGGGCATCGGCCATTTTGAATTTTGTGATAAAATACTATTTTTTAACGCATTGGTGTATCGATACAAAACTCGGTATGTGTCTTTGGCACCATGCCTTGAAGATACCCAAAACGTTATGGGGCAGCGCCAACTTGTGGTCAAAAGTTATAACGAAATTTCCAAAAATGTTTATTAACTTTTGATTAAATTATAATGACCTTGGGTCATGCCGAGAACATAGATACCAATTTTGCCATATTTGAATTCAACTTCTTGTCCAGCATTTTTTTATTTTCTTTAAATACCTACTTTTTTTTTGTCTGATTTTCACCTAAATCTAATAGCATCATCTTCAAACCATGGCGACAAAAAGTTATGGATTTTGTGTTGATAGACGAAACCATTTTTATATAGTGCAGCAACCAATTTGAGGCATAAAGCCAAAAATGACTCTTTTTGCACTTGGTCTGATGCTGGCATGTCTTGTCGTGTTATTTATGCTTGGCCCTGATAATTGCTGCTTGCAGCTATATTTCCAGTTATAATTACTGAATATCAATCTTACTGTATTGCAGTAGCTGTCATTTTATAAAAGCTATAAACCACCCCAAACCTTGTCTAACAGTGATTATATATTCTGCTTCACAGTGTGTATAAAACACCCCATGACCTTGGTAAAATCACTGTAACGGACGGTGTTGAGCGGTTAACTAAAGAAGCTGTACAGTAAATAGTGTTAAAAATAAAGTAGCTTCAAGAAAAAAATGTATAATGAAAAATGGAGACACTCTCTAAGCATTTATAGTCTGCGATAAAAATAACATTCATGGAAAAAAAGCTTGATCTTTACTTTGATTCCCAAGTTTATGATGCAACACTGGATCCATGTGGAAACATGCACATTAGCATGACTTACTTGGGAAGATCCTGTGGAGATAAATCACATTTTTGAGAGAATATGCATGTAGACAAGAATAAGCTGATTAAACGGCCAGTGATGGTGCAGAACCAAATCCAAACGATCTTTTTTATGCAAGGCTGGTTGTCCATATCATATAGGAAGATGTCGAGGATTAACTGACCTCACTTTATCTCATCTGATTACAATCTGACATACTAACATTAATCCAACCAACATTAAAGGCCATCTGGCATCTTTACACAAGATACTTTTGGTCCTATTCACTGGACTGCCAGAGGCTACAAGGCTGACATGGCATTTTAGTCTCATAAAACATTTGGTTTTCTTCTTAAGCCTTGTTAATCTCAGGCCCGAGACATTATTGTGTTCATCAGTCAAAATGCGTCTTTGTTTGAACGCTATACAGAGAAGAATGGAAACAAGCGAGTCTGTGACTGTTGTGCGTATTGTTGAGCTTTCTGCAAGCATATTTATTACAAAAAGTTGAGTAATTTGCATCACTCAGGCAAAAGGGAACCATAGAATACACAGGCATGATTGCACTTCATGAATGTTTTTTTAGTCAGAAAGTTGTAGTGGCACACAATCTGTGATTTGATGGAAATGAACAAGACGCCGGGCGCTACAGACGGGTGTTTATAAGTTTAAAGGCCATGATCAGGATTAACTCTAGTGTATGATAGCAGTGGTTACAGTTGGAAGTATTGTATTGCCCTTTAAATGCATAACAGCAGCTTGTCATTGCACTTTAAATAGATGAATAAATAATTGTGGTGTCCTGGCAGAATACAGGGGCATATTATCGCCAACAAGCATGTGCGCTCGAGGATACGACTGTACATTCAGCTTCTCCCTCAACACGAACATGTGGAAAAGTGTTAGTTCGCCTAACAACATACAGTCTCCGTGTGTCCGCTGACCTTTCCCAGCGATCGAACGAAATATTAATGACGTTCACATAAAGTACAGGACAAATACACAAAGCCATTGCATTCCACACACACATACACACACTCCACATGAACTTCCTTTTTCACGTTCACAACAGAATAATTTACATCTCTCTACGCTTTTTAAAAACGATAACACTTTGCAGTCTTTAGTGCGAATCTCCGTCTGTCCAGTCTGGGTTTAGTGTGCGCTAACCAGTGCTGTCAGAACGGGGGCTTGTAACGTGACCCCTTCTGCGGCCTGGACTGTTGACTATCTCTTGCTGGTCTTGGCCAGTTTGCTAGTAGGGGTGCTCCTTCTTTGGGGAGTTGGGATTTTGGAGGGCTTCCCCCCGTGTTGGCGAGAGGATGAGCGTGGTGTCGGCCGCCCTGAGTCTGTCACGTTCTCCAGCATGTCCGAGCAAACTGACTGGATGTCTGAAATATCGAAGTCTGAGGCGTCGCTGCCGCGCCGACTGCTCCCTCGGCTTCCTGCTTTGCTGCCAGGCCTGCTTGAGATCTTACTCAACCCTGAGGAGAAAGTGTAAGGCCGGTTAGAGCTCAGTGCTATGATACTGACATTAACAATGGCTCATGACTAGAGATGAGCTAATAAGATAACACTTAATAACAATAGGGATGCACCGATTCAGATATTTGTCATTTGCTCTGCTATTTCAGCTTTTGTCATTAAAATAGTGACTGCAAAGTTCAAAAACGCATGCAATAAGTTATAGTTTATTACTGCATCATCAAATCATTTCTAATGAACATGGATTTGATCCATTTAACATTCAGCAGGCCAACATAAATACAGCAGATCAAAGATGCATATGAAATAAACTGTTTTTTTAGGAAAGGTTTAACAGTTTACAGGTACAGAAATAATGCAAAATAACACTGCATATTCTTCACTGGATAAATTAAATACATATCAATCCTTATGAAAGTTACAAAAGTTATTTAGTCAAGAGTAGTCTTTTGTTTGATTAACATTAAAAGGTAGACAGCAGCGCAGCTGGAATATTAGATTATGTACATTTAAAATATTCTAGATGAGTCCCCAGTGTGAGTTTTTAAGGTGGACATTATTTTAGAACGTATCACATTTTTATTTCCATGGTGACGCGTCATGCTTGTCCCGTGACACCGCAGCCACAATAGCGCTGTATGACAGATGCATCGCTCTTTTTCCTTTTTTATTCAAAATATTCACAAACTTGTTAGCTGTGTTATCAACTACCTGATATTCTGATTCTCAAACAGTGTGAATGAACGTGTTTTGTTGTTGATTTGCGCCGCCATGTTAGTGTGGGCCGCAGTTCACAGAATCGGAATCAGATTTACAACACGTCAGTTTATCCACTTCTCCTGAAATACAGGAAAGTAAGTGGAAGTGTGAAGTAGGAGAAGAATGAGATCATTTATAGTTACTACATACTACACATTATAGTGCATCCGATATGAATAAAACGCGTCGTCAGTTTATAATTGAAAGGATTGTTATTGCCGCTTGCATAGACATCAGTGTGTATTTTACAAACTATAAATGTATTGTGTTGCTAGTACTTATGTGTATTTAAACCTCAAATAAACCTAGTGTTGAATTTGTGTGATATATGGCGCCAGCCAATGTGCGAATGGAATGAATTTAGCAGTTGATTATGTGACGCACTGAATGTTCTAATCACACCGGTGTGATCGTATGTGTCTTGGATTATGCAACAGACATTATACAGCTCAGTGCCTTCAAGTAGTTAATAAATAAAACATCAGTTTGTTATATCTGCCTTTTTCATGCTATAGCCGATATGCAGATGGTTGTAAATCGATCAAAAATCAGCCAATAAATATCGGCGGCCGATATTTCGGTGCATCTCTATTATATATTGATATTTCTATATGTTAACCACCCGTCAATACATCACACAGCAGCAAGTAAACTTTACTGAAGAGCAAAAGGTTTGTCCGGCTCACCCATGCCTTGACCTCTGGCCTTCATGACTGCAGCGTTGATCAGGGTTCCATCCTCTCCCGACTGAAAGCCTTTTCCTGACAAATATCCTGGAAGACGAAGCTTGCTGCCCTGAATTGGGGTGTTCTGTGAGATGTGAAGATTTAGAAACAAATAGGCCATTTAGAAACAGGACAACGAGGATGTAACTGGTAATTGACGGTTCATTGAAAAGCAAAAACAGCTCTCTCTGGCTAAGAAGAGGTTTCTACGATGTCTAAAATATGCCGTACATGCTGGCAATAAGGGCTTTCGCACCGGAGGAATGTTTTCATATTTCCTATAACTATAGGAGGAAGCACCTGCTTTTAGGTGTATTTGCATCACAGGAACTGGGAACGATTTTAGTTATAGGAATGCCTTTTTGGGGTGGGGGGGGGACTAAATTTGTTGAGAGTCTAACCCAGCAAAATAGGAACTACCAGTGACCTAAGTGTATGTTGATTGGCCATTTTTTAAAAGCTGTGTAAATAGTTTACTAATGTTTACTAAAGCTAATGTTAACTGCATTTCCCTGTTGCATTGTGTTATATTCTCAGCATCGATTGGATGTAGCACTGCAAGTTGTCGCAGGAGATTTCATCTCTCAGGGTGACGATACACAGGACAACTTTCTGAACAATGTTACCGTCAATGGGCAGCCATGTGAGACACCGGGCCCACGACCGATCGAAAGTATCCTGATAGACATTTGTCGCCCATTCTCAATGGGAAAGTGCCCAAGCAACCTCGCTCTGCAACATCACCTTTAATGGCCTTCATACTGAAGGAGATAATTCACTGACGAAGAATCAGGCCGTCCAATTAGATTTGAGCTTAGATCACATACCTAGAGCAGATGATGTTACACAAAAGGCTGAGATTGGTGGCACTGTTTTAAAAACCAGTGAAAACGCAGATAAACACAGAAGAAGATTATTCCAGAAGAGACAAGAGAATGTATGTTGAGCTCTTGTTATCATTGGTGTCTGAGAACAGATTTATTCTCATGTTTACTTTCTGTATACAGAATATCATTTCTATTAATTTTCTGAATTAAGCGATCTGAAGAGCACTGTCCATTTTCTTCCACTTGCGTGAGTGTTATGAGTCAGAGAGCTTGTTCGCTCTAGATCTGTCAATCATTACGTGACCATAATTCCTGCCTTTTCGTACATAAAAAATGTAGAGAAACGTTTATACAGATAAAATGTGAAGCCATGACATTTATTTACAACGATATACTGTATGTTCTGTATGTGTTTTTCATGCAGCTCGGGGGCTTTTTATAACAATAAACAATGTTTGAGAAATTATAAACAGATAGCGTTATAAAACGGTTAAAAAAATGCCCATTATATAAACAAAATCCGCTTTAGATCACAATCGGAAGTTATTGCAAGCCTTTGATGATGGTTTAAAGTGGGTTTTGAACTTTAATGACATCCCATTCTTAATCCGTAGGGTTTAATATGGAGTTGTCCCACCCATTGCAGCTCTAACAGCTTCAACTCTTCTGGGAAGGCTTTCCACAAGGTTTAGGAGTGTGTTTATGGGATTTTTTGACCATTCTTCTAGAAGCGCATTATTGAGGTCAGGCACTGATGTTGGACGAGAAGGCCTGGCTCGCAGTCTCCGCTCTAATTCATCCCAAAGGTGTTCTATCGGGATGAGGTCAGGACTCTGTGCAGGCCAGTCAAGTTTCTCCACACCAAACTCGCTCATCCATGTCTTTATGGACCGGCGCTTTGTGCACTGGAGCGCAGTCATGCTGGAACAGGAAGGGGCCATCCTCAAACTGTTCCCATAAAGTTGGGAGCATTAAAACTGTCCAAAATGTCTTGGTATGCTGAAACATTAAGAGTTCCTTTCATTGGAACGAAGGGGCCAAGCCCAGTTCCTGAAAAACAACCCTACACCATAATCCCCCATCCACCAAACTTTACACTTGGCACAATGCAGTCAGGCAAGTCCCGTTCTCCTGGCAACCGCCACACCCAGACTCGTCCATCAGATTGGCAGACAGAGAAGTGTGATTGGTCACTCCAGAAAACATGTCTCACTAGTCTAGAGTCCAGTTGCCGTGTGCTTTACGACTTCTGTGCACTGTGACCCTCAGCATGCGCTGACCCTGCTCTGTGATTTTACCTGGCCTATCACTTCATGTCTGAGTTGCTGTTGTTCCACTTTGTTATAATCCCACTAACAGTTGATCATGGAATATTTAGTAGTGAGGAAATTTCGCAAATGGACATGATAGGTGGCCATCCATGGAAGTGATTGGAACACCTGAATGCATTGATTTGGAGCGGTGTCCCAATACTTTTGGCTATGTATTGTACATACATGAGAAAAAAGAGTATCATTGGTCAGTGCCACCTAGCATGCACGCTTGAATTAGCCAAAGGCAATTTATCATTTTGCATTTCTGTCAGGCGGCTTACGTCACTTCAGAGATCCTACTGGTGGTGCGAATGCAACCAGGAAAATGTCCCTATGGGAAATGTAGTTCTCGGGGGACTGCCCTGGCGGCTAGTTCCTATAACTACCCGGTGCGAATGCCCCTAAAGAAACTGCACTGAATCACACTAAATCTACATTTAACATAACAGAAATCCTGACTGAAACATTTAACTGGACAAATGGGTTAAGGAGTGACTCCTGTATTACACACACACACACACACACACACCACAATCATTTAGGGAATCACTTCTGCATTTGTGAATCCCAAAACTTTGCAGTTGTGTACATTACATGGCCGGAATGATGGAATAAATGCATGACAGACAAGAAAATTACAGCTTAGAGAGGAAACGGTTTAGAGCGAGTTCTGGATGTAGAAAAGATCTCACAAGCATCAAGAATTAGTGGCAACAGTTAGGATGAGAAAGAGAGTTATGTTTAGAAAAGGCCCAGTTTGTCTTTGTACATCAAGCTGATTTCATTAATGACAATCACACCATCCCCTTTGTGACAGAGATTTAAAGATCAGAATTAAAGGACTCTAGCAAGCACATCCGCCTTAATAGCGGGCCAGCAGAGTCCCTTCCATGCATCATTGCAAAGCCAGAGATAGAGACTGAACTCAATTACAAACCCACACAGGAAGTGATTAGATCAGTAACAGGAGAGAAACAGAGGTCAGGAGCAGGAGACGGAGATTAGTGGGGGGTTTGCCACTCATTTCTTAAGCACTATACCTCATTGGACGACCCTTGGCTGTCAAAGGAGTCAGATGATTTAAGAGGAGTAGCTGATTTGCTGTTTGTCAGCCAGGGTTTATCATAATTTCGGGTTAAATGTTGGGGAGTCTGTGAGAAACAATTGTGGATAAACCACATACATAGGGTAGCAAAGGAAAAAAAGAAAAGAAAGACAATACAGGAAACAATTATATATCAACAAATGATGATGGGATAGTCAATGGCTCAGTTCAAAATCCTAGTGAGCTCCCTGCGTAGGCAGCACTTTATGATGTCATAGATACACTCCTCACAAAAGATGTTTCTGTCTTTCCAAAGTGTCACATTTTGGCCAAATTCTACACTCGATATCAACAATGAAGTGAGAGAAATATCAATTATTATTATCATAATTCATTCACTACTGAAAAACAATGTTGATACAAATGTGTGCTATGTGTTTTATATTAAAAGATTAGCAAAATACTAAAATCAAACCAAAGTGCTGTTCAAGGGGAGTCAGTTAACTCTACAAAAGACCAAATGAAGTATGTTTATGTCAACCTGCATATGCGATGGACATTGGTTATGCTCATGTTTGGTAGCTCCTTTGAAGGCATCTTGGGTAAAACAGCTCCATATTTACCTGAACCTGAAGCAATGTGACCTGTTCTTTAGAATACAGAAGTTTGTTGCGTATAACCCGCATTTCAGCAATGCAAGACCTCTTATTTACTCCAGTGAGGGAATACTACAATCTCAATAACTTTAGCAATTGCCTTTTTTTATTTAGTAGGCGGGACTTCAGGCCCGTTCACACCAAGAATGATAACTATAAAGATAACTAGGGCTGTCACGATTCCTTGATTAAATTCGAGTACTTGATTAAAAAAAATACTTGATTGCAATTTACCCGGAAAAATACCAGAAGTTGCGCATCCATGAACAGACGAGAATCCATGAACCGCATTATTTAGCATTTTCTAAGGCTGCACGATGTATTAAAACCATTTAAAAGCCATACTTTAGCATAGTGCTACTGTGAATTCACAAGGGCTGCGATTCAATTAAATAAATATATACCCTGTGGATTTACTATATATATGCGCTTTAATTATTTACATGCATGTAAGGTTATGTGCGTCTCAGAGTGGCTCTGTTCACAGTAAATGCTGCTCCACACAAACTTGGAGCATCTTAAATCCCATCTCTACATATGTCGAGTTTGGGTTGCTTATAACGTTCATCTGGGAACACAATGTGTGGCATTTCACCAGATTTATAAACTTGCGCCAAAACAGGAGAATACATCAATATGTTTCTCAATATGCCAATCATCGTGATTTCAAAGCACTCTGAGTTTGCATGTTGAGATGTCCATATATTGCTGTTCAGTAAATTACAGTGGTTGTAGCATTTCATTGGCCAAATATAAAGTTTAAGTAAACATTTGAATTAAAGGTTTTGCCAATATTAAAGGATTTGATCTGCTGTAAAGTGTAACAACAACAATCACCAGGCCGATGGCACCCTCTGCAGGCATTTGTTTTTATAATACGTAATGTACATACGTTGATTGTTTATATTTTTTATATAATATTACGCTTTTGTTTGCTTAGGTCTCATTTTAATTACCACACAAACCAATCTTATTAATCGATTAATCGTCAAAATAATCATTAGTGACAGCCCTAAAGATAACTATAACGATAGCTATATTAGTGTCCACACCAGCGCACGATATCATTCGGTTTATTCTCAGTGCGCTGCAGTTTTGTCGCCTGCCGCTTTAAATGCTCCAGTTTGTTACAGCAGGATGGATTCTGATTGGCTCTCAATATTTTTATCATTCATAAGCTGTAAAAAAAAATAGAAAGTGATTCTAATGATATCGTTCCTCTGTGTCTTTATTTTGGAAGAATTTATTTTAGAACTATATCGTTATCGCCCTTGGTGTGAACCGGCCTTTATTCTGCAATATTGCATGTTGTACTTTCATTCATAGTAATTTGAGTAAACCATCTTGGTATACAGTCTTCGACAAAACTCACTTGAAATCAACTGTGAGTGTGATCGGTGTGCTTTTTGAGTTGTAATCTTCGTAGAGCGTTCCAAACCAATCACTAAGGTTTGGCTGCCTATGAAGGTGTTGGACAGCAAGGCAGCTCACTAGGTTTTGGAACCAAGCTTAATGATTGGCGACAGGAAAATGTGACAAAAACATGGAGAAGGTACACATTTCTCTGCGACCAAAATCAACGATTAAGCATACCTTGGGTGTGCTGGCGCCGGATGGATTGGGTTGTGCGGGACAGCTGTGGCTGGAATTGGATCTGTTAGGGGAGGCGCCTCTCGAGGAAGGCCGTGACCTTCGACCTCTGTAGCGGAAACTGGCCATCACCTGGGTGGTGCCCTCTGGGAGAATAAACTTCTCGCGCAGCTCCACGTTGGTTCTGCCCTTAGCTGGAGGAGGAACATAGTAAAGTGAGCAGGGAGGCTTGACCACATCAAAACCTTTAGCCTGGGTTTAAAAAACAAGCCTCTCAACCTTGACTCAAAGGAACATTTGGGGTTCAGTTCAACTTAAGTTGTATGTAAAAAGGTTCCAAAAGGGTGTTTTTGCAGTGATGCCATAGAAGAGAAGAACCTTCCAGTGAACAGTTCTTAGAAAAAAAGGATTTTTTTCCTAGTGTGAAGAACATTTTATTAATCTAAAGAATCTTTTTCCATTATAAAGAACCTTTCGTGCATTGGAAACATGTAGAGGCCAATAAAGAACGATTACATTGAGTCGTACAGTCAATAAAACAATATCATTTGATCTGTAAAATTATATCAATTTAATAGCCCTGCCATAATAACTGTAAACAAATTTTGGTTTGTTTGAAATTGAGGGGCAAGTCAAAATTATTATTAAGGGCAGAGTACCGGAGGTTCGAAGGCACCTATTGTAATCGTTGGAGTTCTTCTTCTTCTTCCGCACCGCTTGCGGGAAAGTTATGAAATTTGGCACAAAGATAGAAGACAGTCTGATCTGTTACCATAGCAAATTTGGTGTCTCTAACTAAATCCCTCTAGCGCCACCAACTGTCCAAAGTTGCAATCACGTTTATGTTAATAACTTTTGAACCATAAGGGCAAAAAACAAAAATTCCTCTGATTCAGGAATTTTTCGAAAAACCTACTTTTTCGAGCTCCTTCTTCGATTTTCATGAAAATGTAACCATATAATCAGACCATGCCGACAAAAATAGATGGAATTTAAGTGGATTCGTCAAAAATGACGAAGAGCATGCCAAAATGAATACATTTTGGTTTGTTTGCAATTGAGGGGCAAAATCATTATTATTATTTTTGTAATCAACAATCAGCAAGCCACAGATGGTGTTCATAGAGCTCGACTTGTTTTGAACCCAAAACATTCATTTAAATCAAGTTTCAGGAACTTCTTTCTGAAAGCCATTTTAAAGGTTCTGATCGTGGTTGAAGGTCTCTTTAACTGGGTTGGGGATTGATGGGCACCCACTCAAATGAGCAAAACACACTTTTTTGCGCTTTGGTTTGATGAAGGGAATGACTTGCGTGCATTTAACATCACTGGCAAAAAAAAAAATAATAAGAAAACATTGATGCTGCATATACATATATTATCGTATATATAGTAGAACAGAATGAACTTCTAGACACTGCATTTTAGAAAAACCTTTTGATTTATCATGTATTATTCACTTCAATGTGATATGAGTTATCCAGATCTTGCACAGATGAGATTGTCGAGCAAGTTTCACTGCACTGAAACAGTAAAGCTACAGTAAGCACATGCAGAGAAAGCCAGAGAGGACACATGACGCAAGACAAAACCGCATGCTAAACAGTCCCAGACAGCACGATGGAAAGGGAAGCGTGAGATTAATGTTAATGAGAATACCATTCAAGGATCGCTGCAGTGCACACACACACACACACACACAGGGATGCACACATACCACTGGGATGGAGCAAGGACAGAAAGTGTGAGAGTTGCCAACCTATAGGAGACTGAGTAATTGAAGAATTTGATTCCGAGCGCAACATTTTACTCCCGTGGTGGTGAACTAGAAGAAACGATAATTGGGTTCACTAACAAAGCAGCAGGAAAAGGGAAATTCTGAAAGAAAGGCTTCATGGGAAGAGACCGGCAAGCTTTAAGAATCCAATAAACAGCCAATCAGAGTGCAGGAAGAAAAGATTCAGCCACAACAAATTATTACAGCCTACGTAAGAATATCCATCAACATGTTGTCTTTATAAATACAATAAAGTGTATAAATGATTAAACACTAAACTGTGGATTTAATATGCATTGGTTCTGTTTCAAAGCCTAGTGAGCTGCGATGCTTACTACTGTCTACACTGGCAGGTGTTTGACTGAAATAAACCTCGTCCCATTTGTCCATTTATGAATGCGACTGAACTATTTTAATCTACACTTTTCTGTATCTTGTTGCAATGTTATAGTAGATTGTTAAAACAAGGTATCTGTGATAATTATCTGCCTTTCTTATTGGGATTGAGTACATACATAGGAAACTCAACTAGGCTTTGGAACAGAACTATAGGAGAAAAACACTGTTTACAAATAAGTTGCATAATTTTATTATTCACATAATGTCAATGTAATTAAATCACCCGTCTGAATGGGCTGAAGTTGAGTACAACATGAAGCGGAGTAGAAGTGGGTGGACATTACCTCTGCACGGGTCATTTTTCACCAGGAACTCATCCAGGGCCATCCAACCACCGCCCACCCGCACCATCACCGTACTGCGCAGGATCCGCACCAGCCGGAGCTGCTGGGAATCTCCAAACTGGACACGAACAGAGAGCACAGTGAGTCCTCCGTGATAAGGTCATGTTTGTCAGTGACACAGCAGAGCAACATCAGAAACCTCAGCCCTGTGGCGCCGCTTTCAGAGTAAAAGCTAGAGAGCAAACGTGAGGTGGAAGAAGTGAGTCAAATTACAGTCCCAGTTAGACGCTACCTCAGTTCTGTTTATCGTCTAGTTTCCTCTTGTTGCTCTGCTGAGCCATTTGAGTCAGACAAAACAATCTTTGATTGAGACACAACATTGGTTTCATTCCAGAAGACATGAAATGAATGGTCAATCCAACTGGTTTCATTTGTGGCTTTGTGCTAGTTTAAGACTGATCATGAAGAGAATATTGAGTGTGGTGGTGCGCTTCACTGTATGTCATTAAAGGTGCACAAAGTCAACTTTACTTTGTTTTGCTGACCGATATGACGGTAGTTCTAGAGCTTATACTGCCACCTGCGGGCGAGGAGCAGAAGCAAAAGATTTCCATAATAAACACTATCATAGAAATAGTTTATTTGCAGGTCTATTTGTCACACGTTATTCATTTATTTCACATTCAAAAGTGTCCTATATATTTCTCTATCACACTTTATTAATTAATTAATTGCATCTAACATAAAAGTATTTGTTTACATAAGATATGTGTAAGCCTGTGTGTCTGTGTGTGTGTCTGTATATATATATATATATATATATATATATATATATATATATATATATATATAATATCTGTGTGTATATTTGTATATACTGTATACACACAAACACACATATATTATGTAAACAAATATGTTAGACGCATTTAATCGCAATTAATATTTTTTTATTTATATATATAAATAACACATTTTAGTTTGCATAAATAATTATTTTACTTTTAACCACAATTGAACACACCCGATTAAACAATTATAAAAAAAAATGTTTTATATATATTTGAAATAAAGGGGTTGTGAGTGATATTATTCGATATTATCAGTCTTCATCGCATGTGAGCAGTGTTGGGTTCCTCTAAAAGAAATGAATTACTAGCTACCAATTATATCTTCAACTGTGTAATTAGATTACTGTCACTAAACAGTAAAAATCCCATATCAACCTCCAGTTGAACAATGCAAGGATAGACATGAAGCTGCTCTTTTCATTATTTCAAATAAATCATATAAAACTGCATAAATTATTCTGGAACTGAGCAAAGTATTTAAATGGAGAAGGTTATATTAATGTATTAGATGTTAAAGTTTAATGTTAAATCCTCTATTGTCTTATTTAAAATAGTTCTATACTCTATATAGTATTTAATTCAATTACATAGCAAAATTAAGATTAATCCCATACTTTACTTTTTCGAGGGAAAAGTAATTCAATGACAGTAATTCATTACTTACACTGTACAAAGTGATCAGTTGACTTAACCTGAAAAAGTGAGGAAAACCGTTTAATTAAATTAATGTATTAATAATACACTTCATTCGTAATCGTGTGAACTTGAGAATTCCACATAACTTATTTTTGTTCAATAACAAATCGGCGCAAGTTGATTTACTTATGAGTAGAATGGGTTTCCTCACTTTTCCTTAAGTCATCTGATCACTTCTCAACCCAACACTGCACACGAGTGAAGATCATGTTCAACATTTGTCAGACATGCTATCAGTTTCTTTCTGTCTGAAACTTTACTATGACAGAAAAAGTTACTTGGTGCACATTTAAGACGAGGTGGACTGTGATCAGTGTGTCCACTAGGGTGTGCTACAAGTGCACTCTACACCCTGAGGATCTGAACCGTAGGGCCACACCACTGCACCCTACATGCCAGAGATAGGAGCTAAAGAAAACATCAAGCCAAATCATTTGTGTCCAAATGATTATTCCAGTTGGATTCGGCCAAGGCATACAGATTTCACAGCACAGAAAATTATGGCCTCATGCTTTCTGTTGAAAAAAAAAAAGAAACCATACCATATGAGAACTTTTTCCACAAACCAACAATACATACAGAAGTTGCACTGTCTAGAACTACAAACTACCATTCTGATAGAGGATGCGTGTGTTGACACTGATGCTCGACTCCAACGACACACAACATGGAAGAATGGCTGAAGTCGACTCTCTGAGACTCGACATGACCAACACACTGATGGCGACCTGCTGAGCAGCTCTCTGGCCTGCAAGCCCTTTATTCTTTAAGTGATACCCAGAATGAAGCGATACCACTGGTGAATTTGGTGATTGGGGGAGGAGAAGATGAATTTTGAAGCATGATCAAGAGAAATAATCAAGAGAATCACAACAAACGGCTTTAAGAATGACCATTTACCAGGATACAGCTTTCCAAAACCGCAACGTGTAGATGGGGGGTTAGATTTTGATTGTCCCTGTTTGTTATAGTCTCGTCGGCGATTAAGGGATCGTGTAAGCAGTGAACGAGACCAAACTGTCAAAAGAATGGTTTCAGTTGATGTGATATAAAGTTCTCAATACAAAGGAAGAAACACATGAGGTTTGCATGGCCTGCCCGATAAAAGCCCTTCACCAGCTAAGAGCCACGTCCAAAACACGACCCTGAGAAAGCATGTAGCTCATGATTTTATGTGATTTATGTAAACCATGCATCTTTCAGCTCAACATTTTTTCTGAAGCTCTGGCTTGTTTGAACATCAGCCACAACATGTGGTTACAAAGAAACAGAGCAAGTTCAGAGACGTTGAGTGAGGATCCTGTAAAGCAGAACTAAAATAAGGGCGTTAGGCAGGTAGCAGAAGCCAAGCACACTGCATTGTGTTGCAAAGCTCTTGCAAATAATAATAGAAAGCAGAATGCAGCGCTGCGGGGAGAAATGCATTTCAACTCAAAAGCAGATAGGTGACTATAAACTATCTTGGCAGTTTGTAGAACAAGTCAACATGAAACAACATTAGCAACCATCACTGTATTAAAGGGCTAGTTCACTTCAAGTTACTCACCCCCATTTCTTTCTTCAGTTTTTGAGGAAAAAAATCCAGGATTTTTCTCCATATAGTGGACTTCAATGGGGACCAAAAGGTCAAAAGGTTTCAGTGCAGCTTCAAAGAGCTTGAGACGATCCCAGGTGAGAAATAAGGGTCTTATCTAGAGAAACAAACGGCCATTTTCTAAAAATTAAATAAAAATGTATATACTTTTAAACCACAAAGGCTCATCTTGCACTGCGATGTGCCATGCATTACATAATCACGTTGGAAAGGTCATGCGTGATGTAGGTGGAAGTACTGACCCAGTGACGAATAACTTCATCTTATTTTCTCCTCCTAAATCGTCCAACATCATTGTTTTACCTTTATTTGT
This sequence comes from Gobiocypris rarus, assembly GCA_023029165.1. Lineage (NCBI taxonomy): Eukaryota > Metazoa > Chordata > Actinopteri > Cypriniformes > Gobionidae > Gobiocypris > Gobiocypris rarus. The sequence goes on from CM040927.1 coordinate 3,302,320, forward strand.
AAAGGGTGTTTGACTTAATATTTGCACATTCGCTGTGTAAACACTGGGTCGGTACCGAGCACCAACCTCCCGGTTTCTCTTGAAGCCGATAAGGAAGTGACTTAAACTGCAGTTCATGGACTGGCCACTAGAGACCGGCTCCAGAAGGAGCAGACTCTCACTGAGCTCATGTTAAAATACCCAACTTTACAGCAGAATAAAACATGTTTACAGCCTGGGACACATTGTGGTTTTGGTCTAAACGGCTAATTTGACCCTTCATGACTACTGTCAGGGGGGTGATTTTTTTTTATAACTCAGCCGTTTAAATGATATTATGTCTAAATGTTCTGCATAATTAAGGGTGTGGCCACTTGACAGGTGGATTGCCACTATGGTTGAGCTAGGTGGGCGTGGTTTCAGCAACCCAACCAGGGACCTCAGCTCCACCCACGTCCCGCCTCTTTGTCTATTTTCACTTGGAAGATGGCAATGGCCGGCTTTAGGCTTCAAAAATGCTCTTCAGAAACCTACGGGTGACGTCACGGATACTACGCCCATATTTTTTTTACAGTCTATGGTCTGTACTTCTACCTATGACACACATGACCTTTCCAACGTTACTATGTAATGTGTGGCGCATCGCAGAGCGAGTGCAAGACGAGCCTTTGTGGTTAAAAAAATATTTAAATTTTTATTTATTTTAGAAAATGGCTGTTCGTTTGGCTAGATAAGACCCTTATTCCTCGTCTGGGATCGTGTTGAGCTCTTTGAAGCTGCACTGAAGACCCCATTAGAGACCACTATATGGAGAAACATCCTGGAATGTTTTCCTCAAAAAACTGAATTTCTTTTCAGCTGAATAAAGAAAGACATGAACATCTTGGATGACACAGTGGTGAGTAAACTATCAGGGAATTGTAATTCTGAACTAATCCTTTAATTACTGGCAAGATTTTAGAAAGACTGCATAACCTATAGTAACCTAAAACAATATGGCCTGAATATGCAAATAAACACATGTTCTGTTGTAATATGCCAAGATTATTACATTATGTTGACCTTAAACTCTAAACAGCTGCAGGCAGAATAACTGTTTCTTATTAATTCATGTAATCAAAGTAATTTATCATATGTTATTGGTCTTATCCATGCAATGCTAAAATGACTATTATCGAAGGACCTCTCATGGCGTATCGCTTTATTTGCTTTGAAAACGGGTTATTTTAATGGCGATAGTTCACCAAAAATGTAAAATTCTGTCATAATTTACATATCGTTCCAGACTTTCTTACATCTTTGAAACACAAAATATGACATTTGAATTTTGTTTTGGGTTTTGGGTGAACTAACCCTTAAAGTGTTCTTATTACAATAATACATTTAACTACTGAGTAATATTAATTAACTGATTGTACTTAGGGTTAGTTGCTCGTAATTATGCATATTTTACTGCTATTACTATAGGAAGTTGATGTGTAACAGGGACAGTGTTTTTTGAATAAGGCTCCAGGTTGATTTTATGTTGACTTGATCCTATTCCCAAACATTTCTGCTTGCTTAAACTAATCCGTCTAATAATTGCTCAATGCACTCTTTCACAACACAAAGGAAATGAAGGACATATCCGCACTAGACACCATTTATGGCGTCATTTAGTATCAGGGAAGTAGAGGTTTTCACTCTCTATCTATTCACAGCTTCACCTGCACTAGTGATGAACGCCAGTGGAGATTTGCACACAGCCACGTCTCGTATACATGGCTGGCTCTGGGACGAGGGTTAAAAACTAGCTCAAATATCCGCTTGTGAGTTTAAGACAGCCTTAAATATTGGAAGATTCAAAGACACACTGACAGTGAATCAGATAAAACAAAAAAGGGCAGCACAGCAAATCTTTAGAAAGCTCTATGCATGTATACCTGGTTTCCGAGGTAGAACTGATGTGGGGGGAAAAAACAATGAAAAGACAAACATTAGTAAATATCAGTTCACTTAACAATGAATTCAACTATTAAAAAGGTTCTATCCAACTTGGCCTCTAGCCAGTCAGAAGAGCTACGTTTTTATGGACACCTTTATTATTCCCTCAGATTACAGGCTGACCGTGACCAACCGTTATGGGATCTGTTTATTAGGAGTGTCGGAGAGAAGTGGACCGGGGGAAAACCCTCACACTTGAGAGACTGACAAATGCAATGGCACGTAAAAATGTAATGAAGTCATTTTCTTTGGCATCAGCAGCGTCGGGGCAAAGAGGTTTGTTTAACGGGGCCCGAGGAACATTGCCAACTTTCCAGACTTCATGTTTCCATCGTGTCCTCAAAACATCCCTTATTTCGGCATTGATACAAGGACTGAGCTTTCATCCAGTTATGTAGTTACTACCAGAGAAACAACATGTTTTCTAATAAAAGCAAAAAAAATTCTAGCATTGAAGTAAAAATTACTTATTTTAGTACTGTGATGGTTTTGAGGGTCTCTACTTTGAAAATCTAACTTGACCGACACAATGAACAGGTTTCTATATTTTTATTGGCCTAGGGCTGCATATCAAGTTGAATAAATATAAAGCTTTTTCTTGACTCATCCCCAAAGTATGAAAAACCTGTCACTTACCCGATATTTGTTGGCGCCAATCTGCTCCACTTGGAAGCGTTTAGGACACTTGCACTTTGCAACTTGGCGAGTCACCTAAACACATGAAGTCATAAATCAGGCTTCACAACAGGCCATCTGTAATACTTCCAGTTACTAGGTGGACTTTCCAGAAAGTAAGCTGGTAATGTTTACCTCATCTTCAATTTTGTCAGCATCTGTTAAGGGTTTGTAAGCGTCTTTGTTGGGATGTAAAGCAGCCACAAACTCATAGTAGTCGATGTAGCCATCGCCGTCCCGATCAAAGATGTCTGCCACGGCGCTCATCTCCAGACGGCTGGTGGGAAACTCTACAGGACCAGAGAGGTGTTGAGGGTAAAGCCTGAGAGACTTAAAGACGTCACTGTTTGAAATCTTTCCTTACTTGAGGACAGGATGCCATCAATGAATTCCTGCCTTGTGACTTTGCCATCCTGGTCTTTATCAATACGCCGGAAGAAATCCATGACGCGTGACTTCTTGTGGTTCATCCAGCGCATGTAGCGTTTCCTCCATACGTCAAAGTCAAAGTTGGCGAACTCTTTCAGCTTAGAGCAGAAAATGGCACATAACTGTTACTCAGGGTATCTGCAGGGTTTTTCAAATTTTGCATAAGTTTCTTTTTATTTCAATTTCTTTCTCTCTGACAGTAAGTTGCACTTATTGAACAGCAGAAATATAGCGGTTTCCCTTGTAAACCCTCTATACAACAAATATGCGCTGACATGTGATGAGTTTGCAGGCATTATATAAACACCTTAATGTAAACATTGTCATAATTCACCTTTCCTGTCAAATTTAAGACTTTTTAAGGACCTGATGACTACATCCAATATGGCAGAGATCAGGTGTGCATGTCCGACTGACCTCCTCGAGTCTGTCCAGAGCATCGTTGAGCTTCCTCCTCCTGTCCAGAGCCAGCAGCCACACCTGCTGCCACTTACTAACCAGCAGGTTCACCCTGGGGTTCTTGGTCTCGATTTGTGGCTGCGATGCTGCGGCGTACATGGTTTGTGTAGGGGATCTCTTTCCTGATGGCCAAAAACAAATGGCTTAAAAAACAATCTTGAGAGAGTGTGCGATTTTGGACGCAGCCTAAGTCTTTGTATTAACAAACCCTATTTCAAACTTAACACAACTCCCAATTTTTAAACCTTACCCCTAAAACTAAATATCTAAACCTTGCTCAAATAATGCTTAAACAATAGTATTGTCCAGGGAAGTCCAGCTAAGGACTCCATTATAATGACTATTGTGAAGACCATGTGATGCCTGTACTCACTGGCTGTTCGTCCTTTGCCCAGAACTGGGATTTGAGACTGAACCGGGGGGTCTGCTGTGGCTTTCCTCTTATGAGTTTTGGTGATTTTATCCACATCCGGCTGCTTTCTGGTCATCTCTTCCATGAATATCTTGTACACAGCAAAGACACAGACAGTTTGTTTCTACAATTCACACTAATAAACCTTTGACTATTTATGCAATGAGCTCTTGATGGTACCTGGTGTTCAGCGATGAGTGATTTGACTTCTTCTAACTCCTGAGGAAGAGGTTGCTTGTCTTTCTCGCCGAGGGTGGTCTCAGCCCATTGGAGCCAGTTCAGGAGCTTCTCCAGCAGTTCTTGAGTGGCCAGAAGGTCGGCCAGAGCACTGGACAGTCTCTGCTGGTGCTGACGAGCCCAGGCTGTTACCTGACATGGACACAGAGATCTGATAAGCCTACTCACAGAGTGGACAGATGTGTTTTAGTCGATTGGATAAAAAGTTTTGAGCTTGTCCACTTTCGACCACTTCTAGAGGTCGTCGGAAACAGATTGCTTTTGTAGTGCAAACGCTCATGTGGTCAAATGTGCTGGAACAGTCTCTAAAAGACTCCTCCTACTGACCTAACGCGGGAACATTATGGAGACCCAAGTTTGGTTTGAAGATGAAAAACGCACCAAGCACAATTTGATCTACAACATTTTGGTTGCCAGCACAAGTACAAACTGGAAAGTACTTTTATGATCTGGAAAGATCTGATTGGCTGGCTTTACACATCTTTGGGAAATAAGTGAACGATGTAGTTTTATAAGTCCGCCTGGAAGTGTTACATCACTTCAGAGTTGCTACTGGCGGTGCGAATGAAAGCAGGAAAATGGCCCTACGGGAAATGTAGTTCCCTGGGGACCGTCCTGGTGGCTAGTTCTTGAGTTTCTATAACTACCCACTGCAAAAGCCAATGAAGACACTCCAGAGCTTTATTTGAGGCACTTTGTTGAGGTTGCAAGTAAACAGATGGATTTGTTCTGTTACATGTTAGTCCGATGGTCTCTTTATGACTTAAAGGGATAGTTCACCAAAAATGAAAATTAGCCCATGATTTACTCTCCCTCAAGTCATCCTAGGTGTGTATGACATTCTTCTGTCAAACGAATACAGTCAAAGTTGTATTAATAAATGTCCTGGCTCTTCCAAGCTTTATAATGGCAGTGAATGGGTTATTCTGTTTTTGAAGTACATAAAAGTGCATCTCTCCATCATAAAAGTACATCTATCCATAAAAAAGTGCATCTATCCATCGTAAAAGTGCATCTATCCATCATAAAAGTACATCTATCCATCATAAAAGTGCCTCTATCCATCATAAAAGTACATCTATCCATCATAAAAGTGCATCTATCCATCATAAAAGTAGTGCATCTATCCATTATAAAAGTGTCCGCTAACTGTCGTACCGCATTCATGAGAAACTGGCGTATTCCAGCGTATAGCGTAGGACGCTCTGGTGAGAATTTGCTAGTTCTCAAGACAAAGTTCACAACCAAGTGTTGTTCTGCTCGATCCTCTGCGCTTCTGCGTTCAACATGTGAACTCACGCTACGCCTGCGTCCTACGTCATACGCTGAAACGCCAGTCTCTTGTAAACGCCCACAGTTAGCAGAAGTTAGAGGTTATAGTTAGTAAAGTTTTAAAACAGCCATTCACTGCCATTATAAAGCTTGGAAGAGCCAAGACATTTATTACTATAACTCTGATTGTATTCGTCTGAAAGAAGAATGTCATATACACACCCAGGATGCCTTAAGGGTGAGAAAATCATGGGCTAATTTTCATTTTTGGGTGAATTATCCCTTTAAGCTGGGTGCACTCTGTACGATTTTGGCTATCTGAGAAAAATTATGCGAATCCTAAAAGGCTCCTCTGATCCTAGGTCAAAACGACAGCTGATTAATGACTATTGCGATCAAATTTGATCTCAGATGAGGCACGGTCCTGCAGTGTGGCTTCTTCTACAACGACGGTCAAATCAAAACCAACAGCAGCACAGAACCTGATGACCGATTAGTGCATGTAATGCAGCTCATAGTCACTGAACGTGCTACGGATTGATGATTTAAACTCCAGACGAGTCTTGCGTGCATTCATTTTTAACCAGTCTTGACTGTCATACACTCATAAATGACAAATGACATGTTCCCACAGTCCATCTATAAATCGTAGTGTGCACCCGGCTTAAGTGAACGGTTCTTGGCCAGACTTCATACTCCTCTACTTTAATTCAAATATACATATCATGTATAAATACGCTGTGTTTTTCATCAAATATCTGAAGGATTCAGTGAAAGCTAGCAGGAATAGACCAACCTCCTCAAAGCGTGCTTTAATGATGGTGTTCCAGTGTTTGATGGTGGTGATGGAGTCGGGGTGGCAGATGGACAGGATGGCCTCTCCCATGCTGGTGGCTTTATTCAGGGCCAGTCTTTTCTCCTCCAGCTTCTTCATAAACTCCTGCATGTATCAAAAGTTCTTTCATTAGTAAGCGGTGATGGTTACTCAAAGAGAAGTCCATGACCCACCGCTATTGGTTCACAATCTGAGGACATGAATAGTTCCTCAGGACGAAGTTAAATGCGTGAGAGGCATTCGGCTCGCCATGACCAGTGAAAGTTGTCCACAATGAAATTGCCAAACTAGATTGCTTCCATTATAATCTAGTTACATTATTCAACTAAATTATCTACACTGTAAGTGACGCCTACAAGACTACTATATGAGGATAGGAGAGGTTTCAATGTCAGTAAAACAAAAACTGTCGATTATTATAAACCCCAGTCTAAATAAAATTGGAGGTGATTATCAGGATCCCATTGCAAAGCAGAATAATATATTGTGCTGACGGTATATTTTTCTGCTTATTACACGGCTACTTACCAAATAAAATAAATAAATTGACATGGAATATTAAGATTAGGTCACACTTAAGATGCTCCAATTCTCAATATTAACTACGACTTCTGCCTCAATAAACTCCTAATAATGGTATTAAGGGATGTAGAATATGGTCATGCAGAATAAGGCATTAATATGTGCTTTATAAGTGCTAATAAACAGCTAATATCCTAGTAATATGCATGCTAATAAGCAACTAGTTCATAGTGAGAATTAGACCCTAAACTAAAGTGTTCCCTAACAATATTTTATTGTGAAAATAAATACCATGGGGAAAATAAATTAATACACAAATTTTTGACCGCATACATTTCATGCATAAAAAATAACATGGATATTATAGTATACATTAAATGACTTGTTATTCAAAAAAGTTACTACTAAATGAATGTTCAGTGAAATGTCGCCGTTAAGCGCTGGTTGTTAGTAACTTTCTTCCATAAAGAGAAACCCCATCATCGCCCAGAATGTCTGCTTCCTCGAACCGTGTACCTGAATGATGTCTCTGGGAACTATTTTCGATTGTGAATATGAGATCACACTACAAGGAACTATGGGTTGAACTGTTTCCTGGCAAGCAGTAGTTAACAAAGATTTGAAGCCATGTATGGCTTGTGTTACGCAGTTGGACTGTCAGAACGAGCCGGCTTCACATTATTAGAGCTAATAAAAAAAGAATGTCAAAGTTGTGGAAAACACAGACACGCGTTCTGCCTTGGACAGATTCTGACCCCTCTGGCACACGCTTGCATTTAAACTCAATGCTGTAATGTAGAACAGATACAACTGCAGTTGTTGTGTATACCGTTGCCAGTAAATACTGATATTCTAATGTCACTGAAGGGTTTCAGAGGTAAACATCACACTGATTGGTTTGCCTCATGTGGATTATATGTCCGTGTTGTGGGAAACTTGCCTTGTGCTGTTCGGAGAGAGCGCGGAGGGCTTCTTCATCGTCAGGAAGGGCACCATGAAACCGAAGGCTCTGCTCCGCCTCGGCAAGCCACTCCAGTAAAATATGAACGGTGGAGTGAAACTCCTCCGCCTGAGGAACAGTGAACAACCATACATTCATAAAGAGCAGATTACAGGTGCCAATCATTTCATTCCTGGTAATCAGCATTTAAAATCACATAATATTTTCAGACACATACAGGGCTAAAGGCCCACCTTGTGCTTTTCTTTACTCCCATAGTGTATGATTGCAGATGTTTATATTGAACGTTGATGGAGAAACACATTTTGTGTGAAAATAAATCATTTTGATTGAAAATCTTTTACCCCACAGATTCACGGGACAAAACACACACAGTATGATGCAAATACTTTAGATGAAATACTGTTTTTAATAATAATGTTTAATTAAGTTAATACTTGTTCAATCTGTTTATTTTGATAAATAAAATAATTAATTTTTGTTTAAATATGCAGTCATTAAAATATGTTAATAAAAGCATTGAATGAGATCCCATAATAATTTAATATGGATTTATACTAGTAACATTAGATTTTATTTTTATTATTTTAATTGATTAATGTCATATTTTTAAATATGTTGGTTTCATTATACATATGGTGATTATCTCTAAGGTGGACACTCAACTTAATATATATTTCCCATCTGAATCTAATCATGTCATAATGTTAAAGTCAGCCGCTGTTTATTATCATGTTATTTATTGTCGTTCACCACAGATATCATACTTTTACATATTCTTCTGTTATTGAAAAAATGTTGCTTTAATTACCTTGAACAAAACTGAAAATCATTAACAAGACCTTTGTCTCAAAATATAGTCAATAATGGATTGCTACTTAAATCTACAACATTTTTTAAATCATCAAATATCAGATCAGATCAGAATCATGTTTGCGCTGCTGTCCGAGATCACGTCAGGGATCAGACACATTTCCATGAGCATCCTGAAAAGCGGATGTTTTTGGAAAGTGCTGAGGCAAGGGTTTGTGCCATCTAGAGGTTTAGAGGAGAATAAATCAGAGGAGTTTTTAGCGCTGTTGTTCCCAACTGTTCCTGTAAAGCACATGCACTCTCTCGATGTGTTTATTTGAGTTGATGTGGGCGTTGACTCTGGATCGCCTCAGTATTTGAATCTCAAAAGATCGTGCGCTCCGTGGCCGTGGCACATTAGCGGATAATGAAGAGGATTGTGAATGAAAGACATCTCTCTTTTCAAACAGATTACATAAACAAAGAACATTTGTTTTTCAATTTTATTTACATTATTTAAAACCTGACATTTCAACTTTTCTTTAGACATGTCTCATGTTTGTGTGGCAAGTTTTCACTAAATTAGAGGTTAGAGATTAGCCGTCGTCGACAGAGAGGCTGCTTTATTTAGCAAAAAGCACAGCATTGTTTTTATTGTGACTGTACACAAAGAATTATAGAAACTTAACAGGTTATAATGATGTATACCACTTGCCTGAATGAGAGAAATCGAGAGTTATTTGAGTCTCTTTGGCACTGATAAGAAAAAAGCGAGATGATCGCGCCGGCGCGACGGTCGACTCCACGAGGTAAAAGAGGAAACCGTGTTTTTGAGACTTTGGTGTCTTTGATTCAATGCAGTTTTAAGGAGAAATTACTCAGCAATGATGTTGACTGATGAATTTACACATTGTTTGTCTTAAAGAATATTTAAGAAAACACCACACAGACTAACACACTTTAAACTCAAAGAGCTTTGCCAGTTATAACACTGGTCATTTATATAGAAGTGACAGTAGCTCGTTTAAATCTAAGGGTCAGAAAGAGTGTGTGAAAAATGTCATTAAATGACATGGTGTTTCCAGGATATGTTTCAGTGTAACATTTGGCAGGCTTACCTGACCCAGAGCCTGCTCAAGGCGTGTCTGTTTGGACACAGAGAGGCTACACACCGTCTCCCAGCGAGTGCTCAGCTCTTGCATCTGAACTTTGACCCATGACGAGTCATCGTGGGTGTTGTCAATAAGCTCACGGGCCGAGCGCTTCAAAGCCTGAACGCTGCCAGTCCTCTTGCCCAACTCTTTCTGGAACACCTGTAGAGCACAAACACACGTTTGATAAAAACATTCAACCAATCACCTTTTAGCTGCCTACAACCTCATAAATGAGCGTTGAATGAATTTTGCCAACCGAAAATAAACGTCCGAAAAATAATTTTCTGTTTCAGATTAAACAGTTTTGGAGACTTCTATCAATAAATGTCATTTTGACTCTCTTTAATGAGTCGTGAGAGGTCGCTGTAGCGCCTCAGTGAACCCATCATCTCTCTTTACTACTAGTTATAGCACCAGATAAACATGAATGAATGAGGTCACGGTCCAAATCTCACTATTAACTATGACTTTTGCCTCATTAAATAGGGTCCTATGATTTCCAGGATGCAGAATATGTGGACGGAAACGCGGAATCCAGTCAGAAAAAACAGAATGTTATGTATAACGTGGAATTTCACAGAATCTGTAGCATTTTTGATGGATAAATAAAAAGGAGGTCAGTGCACTTAAATAAATAGCGATTTAGACTGTTGTCTGTGAATATTAAACCGCAAAAGACTATTTAAATATGAATCCTGGATGATCCTGTGCGAATGAATGGCGTAGACGCAGTCTCTTTGGAGATATGAAGGATCAAATACTACACTATAGGTACTCAAGGTTAACAGGAGACTGAAACTGTGTGTGTTACGTACCCTTTAAATGTAGGTATTGGGTGGATTAAGGGATGCAGAATATGATCATGCAGAATAAGGCATTAATACGTGCTTTATAAGTGCTAATAAACAGCTAATATCCTAGTAATATGCATGATAATAAGCAACTAGTTCATAGTGAGAATTGGACCCTAAACTAAAGTGTTTTACCAACAAACGCTTTTATGACACTTGCACACAGCAGCAGTCACGTCAGCACCAAGCCATGGCTTTCCTTCAGCATTGGTCATTACAAAAAAATGAATATGTTGGCTCTGTGTTTTTCTATGATGTGGTGTATGAAATATGGATCACTTTAGGTGATCCGTCTTTGCCTCACGACTACATAAATGTTGAGATATTTATAGAAAGTTGTCAAAAAGCTGGATTTTTTACAGCTCTAGATTGCATCGATAGAAATCCGGCGTAAACAGCACCAAACATAGTCAAAGATCGCTGGTGACCGTTTTCTCAGGCCTCAATTATGATCATGAGGTCATCATCACTAACCTCATCAGCTCATGTGTGCGCTGATAACTCTTCTAAAGATGTCATTGAGTTTGAGCTCGCCAGGAATCCTGTCATCTCTAATTGAAACCAGTGGGTTCTGTCATATTACACTCCCTCTGATGAAACTACAGCATAATTATATTTTATTCTTGCCATAAAATCCAAATACAGAACCAAGAGGCTGAAAACACAGGGATGGATATTTTAAGAAAGCTGTGCAATGCTTGAAAATTGCACGCACACACACACACACGGCATGGGTCAGATTGGACTTCAAACTGCTCTTTTGTTTCATGATCTTGTCAAGGTATATTCTAGGGTACACCTTATTCATTGTTGTCATCACTGTATTATAATATGATTGATTTGATCTAGGTTTGTACTGTATTTTAGATGAGGTTTGTTCTGCCGTGTCACGTTACAGTATATCTGCTCTATGTATATGCATTAATCAATGTATATATGTGAATGAAAGCCTACATTTAATCCTCATTATTCCACATTTTAATATTTGTTTGAACAAAGCATTTAAAGCTTTCATATTTGCAGGAGAAGGAACTATTATATAAAACTAGTCTAATGACATGCTCTTTAGTAGAGCCGAAACGATCATATAATCATATATTGTGTAATAATATATATAATTACTTTAGATCTTTGTATCAATTTTATTTCATTATTAATGTATTCTTTCTTTGATATAATGTGCTGCAGTTCACCCTCACCCTTCCCTCGGCTCATTTTGAGTATTCATCGGAGTTGTCCGAAACCCTTGGACTTTTGTCGCACTTGAACCCAGTGGCTGCGTTTCATAAAAACCTAGGGTATGGCATGAGTCCTTCTGGCCATACAACAACATTCACAAATAATCATATTATATCTAAACAAAATGTGGACAAAAATCCACAAAAAGAACTTAACAACAGACTTAAAGGACAACAAAAATGAACCTAGGGGTAGTTAACACATGGTTACTGAGCAGATCGTTCTCTGGGAAGCGTTTTCATAAAAATCGAATGTAAAGAGTTTTATCTCTTAAACCAGATTATCTTATAACGCTAGTTTATGGGGCATACAATACGTACAATTAAATCGCTAGTTAATACCACAAACAAGGCTCAAAATAGCCTCACACTAACACGGTAGCATAATAAGGGTCCCTACATGCAAACCCAAGCATTGAGAACTTTGTAAGAGTACAAACAGTTTAATAAGAAGATACTTTATAAAGACAGAACATTACGCATATACAGACAGAAGCCATCTTGCAAAACAGTCTCGACGGGTCGAGCCACGATCTGTTTTAAGAGATAAAACTCTTTACATTCGATTTTCATGAAAACCGAATTCACCGGAGTTGTCCTTTAACAACAATACAAAATCAATGCAAATACTGAATCAGTCCTATAAGCCTTCACTGTGTCCTCCTAACCAAACACCGCAACACCTCAGAAAAAATATCTTTATTTTAGGCTACTGGAACAACAAAGTATGACAAGTGCAGATTACGTGCTTTATTTAATGTAAAAACAATTTAAAGTGAGTTTTTAAATCATTTTCCGTGACCTTTATAGAAAGCCTTACTGAAAGCAACAATGGATAATTCACCTCAGATCATTTAAGGAAACAACTGTGTTCAAACTGTCAAGGTGAACAAACAACTGAGGAGCTCTTTTCCAAAACGCTATAAATCCATTTTAATAGTTTTCATGAAAAGATCATTTTTTTACCTACACCCATACATTCGATTTATCCTGTTAAAATGGTCTATTGGCTCAGTCTGAACATGTTAAACAATGATTGTTAAATGAAACAACAATATTGTTGATTATAAATTCAAAGTCATTATTTTTTTGTTTCAAAACGCTACAAATCCATCCTTTTTTTATATGTAGTTGGTTTATGTCTGTAAAAGCAACAACAAAAACAACAACGCAACTCATGTCACATTGCTTATGACATCAGGGTCAAAACGCTTGCGATTAAAACCGTAATCGGGGGGGTGGGTGTCATATATTGCCGGTAAGAATCGCGTTCCGGTGGGGAGGGGTGTCGTAGATTGCCGGTAAGAATTGCGTTCCAGACGGGATTTTGTTCCGGCCGGGAACGCGTTTGCGGGAACACCGCAGCGCGATCGAAAAGGGCACTTTCACTTTCAAAGGGGCAGGGATTGAGACGGGACGAGAGGATATATCGCGTTTAGGCTAAAAACAGGCTTGGCGCTTATAGCGGTTTGGAAAAAAACTGCATCTTGCAGTACATTTAAACAAGGAAATATAACGATTTGGCATTTAAGATTGATGGAGCAGAGAATAGGTTCAGTACACAGCTCGATGGCATGACAAACTCATTTTCTTTTAATTTGGCGTTTATCGCGTTTTGGAAAAGAGCTCTTCAAGTGTACTCTATTATTTAAATGGTTTCAGTCACTCAGTATGTAAAATTGTGCACTATTTAGGAATTCGATATTGCAGGCTACTTATCAATTTCGTTGTGAACGCAGTCAGTGCGCATGCAGAGAGCTGATTCTTGATAGACTGATCTCGGGTCAAGTCTGGTTTGCTGTTGAAAAGCTCATTGCATCGCGTCTGGTTAGGACATGGCGTCAGGCTGTTTAAATGTGCTTTTCAAAGCTGCAACAGAACTAACTAGCAGCATCATGAGCTGTTGATTTCCGCTGCTTGCCATACTCTGTCATATGGAAACGCCGCCCCTGCTTGAACCACAAAAAAATGTACTGGATCCGAGGTGTTTTGTGTTTGAAATTTTAAAAAGTAACAAATCCTTCCCTCACGGGTCAATTCGACCCCCATAGGAATGAATGGAATGTGAGGAATGCTTCAGTACTCATAGAAAAACATAACAAATGCTCAAAATGCAAACTAAAAATGCTAAAACTTTACCAAAAAATGATTTTATAACATCTACATGTGTATCTGAATGCATTCTGAAGAGAAACTGACTTTAGGACCCAGCGGAACAGCTTATCCGCTCTATATAGAGCTACAAAAGTCATGAAATATCATCTTATTTTATTATTAATTTTCCACAAGATGTTGACGGAGAAACCCAATGTGAGATATGTTGAGCCGAATTAAAAGGATTATGCATGAAATTTTGAGTTATTTTGAATTTAAGTTGAAAGAATGTTCTTAAATTATTATTTGTTGATAAAATCTAGTAATTTAAAAGGTAAAAGAAAATAAGAAATAAAATGAAAAAATCCCCAAAATTGCATAAAGAACTAGCACAAATATTATCAAATTGAAATAAAATAAGCTTTCTGGACAAAAAAAAGAAAAGAAAAAGAAGAAGTATAATGTTAGGGCTTGGGGTGATTTTGACCCGCGTGGGAAGGATTTGTTACACAGTGTGAGGAGGGATGAGGGCTCAGTGATGATGAAGCATGCTGTGTAGATCAGTGCACACCACCTTATGGCTGTCGATGAGGTTCAGGACGAGGTCTATGTCCCCATGAACGGGCTGATCTTCTGCTAGCTGTGGCTCCACTTTATACAGCCAGTCGATGAGAGCCTGCAGTGCGTCTGTGAACTGACCTGAGAACAGCAGAGCCTCCTCCAACTTGTTCTGCCTGTAGAAAACACAGCCCATACGGTGTCACATACACAGTTGTGGACACATATCCTTCAGTCTGATCAGGAATAATGCAGTTAGTTGACATTAACTACTGTTTCCTCAACAACATTAAGAGTTTAGCTTTCAGTTGACATAAAGACATAAAGGAAAATATGTATTTTACTGTTGGTGTTCTGATGTCACCTATAACTTTTTGCATTGCAGTGAAATAGCCCTTTGATATGACAATTATTCATACATTTATTCATATGCAATGAGAATAATGGAAAATATGTCAAATGTAAAACTTCTTTGGGTGCAAATATGCATTATTGTCATAAAACACACCAAATTATCCCAAAACAGGCTTAATTTTGATATTGCAAAATATATACATCTATTTTTTTAAGAGGACCAATGAAACGCCTCCATTGTAGTCTTGAGTTTTCTTCCGGGAACGAACACGTCACAATATTTCTCATTATAATAATTCATACGCAGAATAACGGGACGGGCCTGGTTGAATTAGTTAGTAGTGTGTAGAAACTTTCCCAGACACTCTAAGTGCTTGACCAATCACAACACACCGCTCCAGCTGACCAATCAGAGCACAGTGTGCTTTTCAGAAGGAGGGGCTTCATTGAGACAGGAACTAAACAGAGGGATACTGACAGACTGGGAAGAGAGTATCCGCAACAATGGAGAATATGGGGAAATAATCAACAATCAAGCAGGAAAACCTGCTCTAGTACAGCCAAAACAACATCAAGACTAATGAGCTCTTTAGTAGCCAAAGTGACAAAAAATTGTTTGCATGAAATCCATGTACCTCTCCACAGATTTCCCGCAGACTGTGTCCCATTTGTCCCTGAGCTCACTGAGCATGTCGTCCAGTTTCTGGTTGTCATCTTGCAACGAGGTCTTGTCCTTCAACGCTCGGCCCGTGCGACTGGTGGTGTCATACACCGAATGCTTGCTGCCCAGTGCTTTCTGGAACTCCTACAGAAGACAAACAGAGGCGAGGGGTCATTCAAACAGAGCTCAAGGGCACACGTCATCCTGTGAGGCCTTACGGGAAGCCCGGTGTCATCAGATCCTGCCATTTGTATTTGTGACTGACTCATCAGAACTTCTGAGGCACTGCTGAGCTGTTAATTACATACCAATATGCACACAATCCTCCGCCCACTCTTATCCTGCTCCAAAACCACTGATGGTGGAGATCGAGGGGCTTGACCTCAGTTTTAAAGCATTTCGGGAAACATCAAACATGCTCAGTGTATTTACTTCATTGTGTGCCATGAAAAGGTGGACCTCTTTGAACCTCTAAAATTATAATGCAAACCTCTGGTTATTTCCAAAAAGTGTGAGACTGTACAGGAGTATAACAGGATGAGACTTCTTATGACCCTCATTCAGTGAGTGAAAAAACAGCTGGCATTGTGATTCACACTCTCCGTCAAGCGGCACGTCAGATGCTCCACACACAGATAGGGGATAAAAACATAGTAGCTAGTGGTGTGAACAGGAAGTGTGTATGACCCCCTTTACACCTGGCATTAAGAGCTGTTTTTGTGATTGAATCACACGCGGTCAGCGCTAAATACTGGTGTGAATACAGGGGGTCGTGAGCTGCATAAAAAGGGTTTGTTCAGTCAGTGTTTGCTCCTGTGAAAGTGATGTAGAGTATGACAAGATAAGAGAGGAATGTCTTGATGAAATCAGAAACGTGTGTTAATCCTTTTTTCTTGACTCATAACTCCAAAACTATAGCAAGGCGAGTCAAATGGTAGGTATCGTTTGAACACTTTTTACATTTTTATTAAATATAGATTACATTACCCTTGAACATTCTTGTGTTGAGAAACTGCTGATAAAAGTACAAAAATATAGAAATATTATTTTAGTCTTACATATTTCTTCTTATTTGACACGCAATAACTCAGGAAGGAAATAAGGTATGAGAAAACATTTTTGGTGAATCTTCTCTACATGTGAGCTGCATCTGGGTCAAATTTTGTGGTGATAGCATAAAGTTATCAAAAGTTACAGCATTTGGAACCATGGTAGCCTTTTTGTTTAGCCCTTGACGCCCCCTAATGGGCATTTTTAAAATCGCTCCTCCATGAGGAATATCTTTTGTCTGACTATCACCAGACCAAGCTCAGTTTAAGATTGAACATTGGTCTGGGGAGTCTGCTCTGTATTTTCTACTGCACAAGAGGTGTGATCAACGGGCATAGTTCAAATGACTCTGGACTCTGTACGCAATTGGATAGTCCTTCAACCAATCAGATCAATGATCCATTGCTTCTCTATCGTCATTGTGTTATACCCGCCAATAGCACGCCAGGTGGATAAGCCAGTCTGTGATTGGTTCCCGCAAAAGTGTAACAGAAGCAGTAGAAATGAATGTACAGGTTTCCAGACTGAGTTGCAGGGCGAAATCAAATCTCCTGTAGATCAATCTGGGGTTACCCAGTCTAGAATATTTTGTGATTGATGCAATGCATTTTAATCGTGAGAATCTGCTGTAAATAATACTGTGCCATTTTCTACTATCTGTGCATGTTTCATGAAGTTAGGGGTGAAAACGCCATTTGAAATCTATATTTGTTTTTAGTTAGCGCCTGTGCGCATTTTAAGCAATGTGTGCGACTCATCAGAGGGTGAAAACAATGCATCAGGAGCATGTTGGAGGCTTGATCTGAACGTGTAACATGTATGCAAAAATAATTTTTGTGCTACCCATTTGGTTTCAGTTTCTATTGGCTCTTAAACAAAGACACGCAAATGGGAGCGCAGGCGCTCATAAAGAGTTAAAGTGTTAGTTCACCCAAACTGTATAAAATCCTGTCATCAAACCCTTTGAAACACAAATGAAGATATTTTAAATGAAATATTTCTGTCCCTCCATTGTAAGTCTATTCACCCACTCTGAGTTGAAGTTTTCTGAAGACACATGATCACATGAGGTACAGTAATTGATGACAGAATTTCATTTTTGGATGAACTAACCCTTTACTCCCCATGGCCGGCTGCATACACTGCTTTGTCCACTCTTACAAGTTTACAAGTAAAGTTTTTTAAAACTGGTCATAACTTTTTAAGTCAGTTACAGTACATAACATATATTGCTCTAATTTGAATCTGAAAGGTAAGGTTACACCTTTACTAACTGCTAGTTTCCAGTTCTTAACTGGTTTTAACACAGGGGCTGTGTTTGTGTAACTGGTGGAAATGTTAATGCATCTAGCCTGACCACATGTGATCGGAGTAAACAGTGGGTAATGGACTGGTGTCAGTCACCTTGTGCTGGGTTAACTGCGTCTTGATCCGGTCTGGATCATTAGCGATCTCTAACTCAGAGTCCAGCGCTCTCTCTGACTCTTCCAGCCACTCCATCAGTTTGTTCCAGGTCTCGTGGAACTGCAAAAGACAAGAGCATGAGAATCCATTTGTGTAGTGAGCGGTATATTGTAGCATTTCATTTACAGATACAGTGGCTTTACACCATTGAACCACAGTGGATTTCATTTGGCTTTTTTCATAACAACAAAATATTATTTCATGTCCAACAAGTTTGCTCAGAATCAATTACATTTGTTTGAATATGTATATCGACTGGCCACTAGAGACCGGCTCCAGAAGGAGCAGAATCTCACTGAGCTCATGTTAAAATGCCCAACTTTACAGCAGAATAAACATGTTTACAGCCAGGAACAAATTGTGGTTTTGGTCTAAACGGCTAATTTTACCCTTCATGAAGACTGTGAGGGGGGTGAATTTTTTTATAACTCATTCGTTTACATTATATAAAGCCTTAAAGTTCTGCATAATTAAGGGCGTGGCCACTTGAGTGACAGGTGGATAGCCGTTTGTCTGCTGTCTGTTAGTCATCACCTCACCTCAGCTCCGCCCACTGCCAGTTTTGCGTTTCCAAGATGGCGACGGCCAGCTCGACCCTACTTTACACTTCAGAATCTTATGGGTGACGTCATGAACACTACATACATATTTGTTTTACAGTCTATGGTTGATCCCAAGTGTGCCGCACACGTCCTGAGGTGTGAAGCCAAAGTGTTTTGATCGCCCTCAGGTGCTTGGTTCCAGTGTAGCTCATAAACCCCGCCTCCTCCATGTATTCTAATGTACCGTGAGACAAACTAAACAATCAAATTACACTTCAAATACATTTTTTCCCAAAGATGGTTTCTGTCATTTTAGGTAGTTTTACCACACTGATGTAAGTTTTTTTAAATAAGTCGGGTTTTAGTTGGTTTTAGCGAAGTTGTCTATTAGTCACAAATTGATTTTTTTTCAGGATTTCCAGGAGGAGATCGGAGCTTTAGCTTTAATTTCTACATTTCCATATCTGTTTATTTCACACTGACATAATGAGCTGTTCTGCAGCTTACAGATATTACGGGAGTTTGGGCAGGGTTTTAATATCGTGGCTCTACTTCCTGCTCTCTACTGCTCAGACTCGGTCCCAAATCACAGCAAGATGTCAGCACCATATTCGGACTTTGGCGGCTTCACTTTTCTACAATGGAAGACAGTGAAGGGCGTCGTCCATCTTTTTTTACAATCTATGGCTGAAACTGTAGGACTTTTATCAGCTCTGCACATCTGGACTTTGCAATGTTCCTCATTCTTATTTGTGAACGTGATCATGCTCAGTCAGGCTGCAAGGAGCTTGTGAGTGAAAATCCTTTTTCCAGTCCTCTACCTAAATTCTCTACTGGACTGAGATCTGGACTTTGACTTGGCTACTCCAGGACATCAGCATTGTTGTTTTAAGCCATTCCTGTGAAGCTCTGGCTTTATATTTGGGGGAAACATTGTTGCATGTCTTGCATGGACAATGCAGGGATTTCCCTTTTTTTTATCCTGTACCCTCACAAGCCTTTTTCCAAGCCAATACTCATTGTATGAGGGGATCACTGCAATGCTCTGCACCATGTAATACAATTGTATTTAAAAATACATAAAAAAAAAAAAAATCCTTTTAAATCACTTTGTAGGATCTGGTTTTAGTTTGACATTAAAGAGTTTCGTTTTGTTGATCAGTGGGAAAAAAGTCAAATTAAGTCCGCTGTGATTCAATCTTTAGTATAGAGACTGCATGTTTTTTAATTCCTTCTAGCACGCGGGACCATTTTTCGCACCTGTTTGGCACGTTTCCTGGCATCGTCCAGCTGGCGTCCTCTCTCCACTGACCGCTGCACGACCTTCTCCCAGCGGCCTTGAACGCTCAGCAGGAGGTTCTTGATCAACACCACATCCTGTTTCTGACTGAAGTACTTCAGGTGTGTTCCTGTCTTATCCAGCTCGATGATTTGATCCCGATGCGAGTTCACCTCAGTCACAAACACCTGCGGAAATCCAGCAGATCCATTTTAGGAAATAAACTATTTATTTCAACTGCACCAACATTGCTCATAAGTCACAATGATTTTTATAACATATTATGACGCGCACCCGTGTAACATATTATCCCAAAAGAACTTCGTTCTGTGCATCGGTTGTTGATTGGATGTTGAGATGTGGGTGTGGTACTCAACAATGTATGCAAATGAGCGTGAGCTTGCATGGGCGGAGTTTAACCACAACAATGTACTTTGTGTTTTCCCCACACACACGCCAACGTTTGTCAAAATGATCCCTGTTCCCACAAATCCACGAAAAACAACTAAAAATGCAGAAACTAAAGAAACGACGCGACTATAGACTGAACACGTAATACACATGCGCATTCATTTTTGTAGAGGCAATAATGGTATCATTTTCAAAAATTTGAAAACTGTTTTCAAAAGACTCCAAAACGCTGTTGTCTTGTAAATTAACAGACAAAACGCATACGTTTTCCGTCTATAGTTGAAAATGGTGTCGCATAAACAGGCCCTAAATCACTGTAACCTGGAAGATCCAGTTGCAAAAAAATTATTTAAAATTGAAATGTATGCACGAATGAATTGTTCACAATAAGATCTACATCATGCATTTAGAAGATAGATAAGGTGCATTGACATCAAGTGTTATATATCATGGTGTAAATCATGTCAAAGAGCACTGACCTTATGCTCGTCTATCTGGAACATGATGGTCTCGAGGATGAGAGAGGCAGGAGATATCATAGTGAGCATCTGTTCGGCCTGGGTCAGCCAGTTGATGAAATCCTGCAATGAGTTATGGAAGTCTGTGGCCATCGCCTGAGCTTCCTCCAGTTTCACCTATGGGCGTTCAAACACACACACATTAATGCTTTCCTCCGTGTTGATCTCTCTTTAGTGTGTAATGTTGCTGTTTGAGTCCCTCCAGCCGGAGCTCTTCTCTCTATCAATGTCAGTGTTCCTGAACTCCTGAAACGCCTCCATTGTAGTCTGGAGTTTTCTTCCGGGAACGAACATGTCACAATATTCCTCATTATAATAATTCATACGCAGAATAAAGGGGCGGCGCCTGGTTGAGTTAGTTAGTAGTGTGTAGAAACTGGTGGTTATGGTAAGGGGCAGGACATTTCCAAAACACGCTGGAAGCACTTGACCAATCACAGCACACTGCTCCAGCCAACCAATCAGAGCACATTGTGCTTTTCAGAAGGAGGGGCTTCATTGAGACAGGATCTAAACAGAGCGATACTGACAGACTGGGAAGAGAGGAGCCGCAACAATGCAGAATATGGGGAAATAATCAACAATCAAGCAGGAAAACCTGCTCTACTACAGCCTGAAAACAACAAGACTTTGTAAAAGAGGATAACTATAAGTCATTTGTATGTTCACAGCATTAATGTTTGTTTGGCCTGACATGGGACGTCTGGCTCAACCAATGGGTTGGAACTAGCTGTAATAGACTGGTTTGACAACAGAAGATGAGGGTGGATGACTGTTTGGGAAACGTCTTAGTTTCAGGGAAGTTAGTAACCAGATATGGCAAGACACCTCTTGAAATTTTGTGAAATATGATGTTAACGTTTGGAGCCTTTTCCTCATGTCACTGATAGGCAGAGGAGGATATGAGACAGGAACTTCAGTGATCTCATCAACGTGACTCATCGTGTATAATGCGAGGTCTGGTTTGCATCATGTCAGGAGGTATTTTTGAGAAACTTTAAAGGATGACTTCACTGTTACAGATGACAAGAGCTTGTGTGGTCAAATTCCTGTTGTAAACGGACGTCTTTGCCAAGCCCCGGATTCAACACAGCAAACTGACCCAAATCAGATTTACATTAATCTGACGTCAGCCTATGAACAGCCAGATCTGATCTGGGCATTTTAGAAGCCTTTTGTTTCCCATTAAAAATATGCTAATTTTTTACTTTGAGAAAGAGTATACCCAAAAACTGAATCATTTACTCATCAATATGCTATAATATTTGCATTTACTCACCCATATGTTAAAACACACAGCCCAGCCAAAAAAAAGTCAATGTTTGGATTTAAATAGGCACATGGAAATCACATATACAGGTCCTTTTTAAAAAAATTGCATATTGTGATAAAAGTTAATTATTTTCCATAATGTAATGATAAAAATTTAACTTTTATATATTTTAGATTCATTGCACACCAACTGAAATATTTCAGGTCTTTTATTGTTTTAATACTGATGATTTTGGCATACAGCTCATGAAAACCCAAAAATCTCAAAAAATTATAATGAAAAGGTTCTCTAAACGAGCTATTAACCTAATCATCTGAATCAACTAATTAACTCTAAACACCTGCAAAAGATTCCTGAGGCTTTTAAAAACTCCCAGCCTGGTTCATTACTCAAAACCGCAATCATGGGTAAGACTGCCGACCTGACTGCTGTCCAGAAGGCCATCATTGACACCCTCAAGCGAGAGGATAAGACACAGAAAGACATTTCTGAACCAATAGGCTGTTCCCAGAGTGCTGTATCAAGGCACCTCAGTGGGAAGTCTGTGGGAAGGAAAAAGTGTGGCAAAATGAGAAGAGGTGACCGGACCCTGAGGAAGATTGTGGAGAAGGACCGATTCCAGACCTTGGGGACCTGGAAGCAGTGGACTGAGTCTGGAGTAAAACATCCAGAGCCACCGTGCACAGGCGTGTGCAGGAAATGGGCTACAGGTGCCGCATTCCCCAGGTCAAGCCACTTTTGAACCAGAAACAGCGGCAGAAGCGCCTGACCTGGGCTACAGAGAAGCAGCACTGGACTGTCGCTCAAATTTTGCATGTCATTGGGAAATCAAGGTGCCAGAGTCTGGAGGAAGACTGGGGAGAAGGAAATGCCAAAATGCCTGAAGTCCAGTGTCAAGTACCCACAGTCAGTGATGGTCTGGGGTGCCATGTCAGCTGCTGGTGTTGGTCCACTGTGTTTTATCAAGGGCAGGGTCAATGCAGCTAGCTATCAGGAGATTTTGGAGCACTTCATGCTTCCATCTGCTGAAAAGCTTTATGGAGATGAAGATTTGGTTTTTCAGCACGACCTGGCACCTGCTCACAGTGCCAAAACCACTGGTAAATGGTTTACTGACCATGGTATTACTGTGCTCAATTGGCCTGCCAACTCTCCTGACCTGAACCCCATAGAGAATCTGTGGGATATTGTGAAGAGAAAGTTGAGAGACTCAAGACCCAACACTCTGGATGAGCTTAAGGCCGCTATCGAAGCATCCTGGGCCTCCATAACACCTCAGCAGTGCCACAGGCTGATCGCCTCCATGCCACGCCGCATTGAAGCAGTCATTTCTGCAAAAGGATTCCCCACCAAGTATTGAGTGCATAACTGAACAATTATTTGAAGGTTGACTTTTTTTGTATTGAAAACACTTTTCTTTTATTGGTCGGAAACACCATTGCAGTTTCAAACACCATTGCCTTCATATGTAAATCTTGTTTGTGAAAAACACCACAGAAAAATTGGCAAATCTCAACATATAGCCATCGGTGATGCAATCGATGGGGTCATTAATATGTACGCTCCCAACCTTTGCAAATGCCAGCCCATGTTCAATGTCAGGCGGAACTGCAGCGAATCATCGGGAGTTCTGCAGGTCAACAAGCGTCAAGCCAGGACAGCGAACATGGCACAATTTAAAATATTGTTTCAAATCATTCTAGGGCACCTTTAAGAGTCTATGGTCGGATCATTATTGCAGTGATTATCATGTTTCTAGCATGTTATATGATTGGCAACAGTTCTTCTAACCCTAATTGATGGAGTGTGTAGCTTTTCCTTTCTTAAACAAAAGAGCTGTGAATCTTTGGGTAGGCAGCGAATTGATTCGATTCACGTTTCATAGGTTTTTCGATGTGATTTCCATGCAATAAATGTGCGCTCTCCCTTGAAAAAGGGAAAAAAATGGGGTTTTACTTCAACTGTTCAGGTAATGTCAATGGAATGACCCATTTCCGTAAAACTTATATAAAAATATTGGTGAGGTTTCCATGCAATGAAAGTGTTTTATTTCAACAGTACTGACCACGCAATGACTTGGCAATGACTCAATAGGTTTGACTCAGGACTATTGAGAGAGAGCTGTCATCTGCTCATGTGATAGCAGTGGCCGTCCTGACGAGAGATCAAACGTGGGCTGCTCAAAAATGTGTCAATGACAGCTACGGATGAAGCTAGTTTAATGAATGAGGCCCTTTGTATGGAAATGAGCAGCGTGAATATTCTTCAAATGTCCTCCTTTTGTGTGGCACAGAAGAAAAAACTAATCATACGGGTTTGGAACGACAACAAGGGTGAGCAAATGATGACAGAATTCGTGTTTTTGGCTAAACTATTGGTTTATCCACCACAGATAAACTCGACTTTGTTCTGTCCTGATTTATAACTCACTTTGGGCATGTGCTCAAAACACATCAAAGCACAGCAGCGCACAGATCTGATATCACAGATATACTTCAGCTCTGGGATCCAAACCAAACGCCCAGTTATGATGATGATGAAGCTAATGGGTCAAACTGACAGGAAGAACTCAGAGAACCCTAACAGAGTCGCTGTTCTCACCTTCCTCTCCATCACTTTGGCCTGAACACATTCCCATTTGTCCTGCAGGTTGCGTATGTCCAGTTCAGTGGTGCTGTCTTGACCGTCAGGGGTCATGGCTAAAATCTGCTGCCCTCGGTGAAGAAGTTGCTTGTATATTTCCTCCTTCGCTTCCAATGTGCTGCAGAGCTCCTACAAACACACAAAAACATTGTGTTTATGGGTTTGGATTGTCACAAGGTTGAGTAAATGATGACAAAATGCTCAATTTGGGGAGAATTATTCCTCTAAACAAGGCTTTTATGATAAACATCCTCTAATAGAATGCTTAGATAAACCATTCTCAGCGAAACTGTTTTCAATAACAAATGCATTAGTCTAATTGTTGATATGTAAAGCAAATATAGTGTCCGTTAGCTGTTCCAAGCTTGGCATACGTGTGCAGATCTGTTGTAGTAGTAAAGACGTACCAGATGGGTGTTAAGCTGCTCTCGGGCCGTGTCTGGTAAGCCTCCGAGGGCTTTTGATGCTAACAGCTGACGCTCTGTGACTTTCAGCCACTGCTGCATGTCTTCAATCTCACCATGGAAACCTTGAGCCTGGAAAGCAGATCAGCCAGCGTCACAGCAATGGAGTTCACACATTCATTACCGCCGGCCGGAGCCGTGCCATTCAACCGGGGCTTGATTAATGAGCGCAGATTATTAGCCTTAAAAATGGCAGGAATTCAGAAACAAGCACAACGGTGTCTGGAGAATCAATTCTTTAACAGTGTTTCGGGTTGAAACCTATGGAGCAGGTGCGCAAAACTGTAAGCAGAAGAGTTTTTTGTAATTTATCAAAACTAGTGCTGTCAAAATTAACACTTTAACGTGTTAATAATATTTCACGCAATTAACACAGCATCCGTTTTTTCCTGTCATCCTTTGGACAGCGTTATATTTTATGATCACGCTCTTATTAATGCAAATGCTTTTAAACCATTCAAGCACAATAAGACACAAAAGAGAACGCAGTGCGGTACTGGAGCACGTCTGTGAACACACACACACACTCGTACACACAGAAAGACACTTCAGACAGCGCTTGAACGTAGGGGTGGGCGATATCTCGATATTTAAAATATATCTCGATATTTTTTAAACACGATATGGATTTTGACATATCGTATATATCGATATATTGTTTATATTTAATTCTGGTTCCGCCACTTTGCTTGTTTGCCTTCTCTGTGCTGTGCTCGCACCCGCTTCGCCGCCTCGCCGCCTTGCTTTTGTTCCCCTTCGCGTGTTGTCTCATTGAACATGGCGACGTTCGCAATCAGCCCGGAGGCGACAGAGCTCGTCTATAAAAAAGAACAATTGGCTACATTATATGGAGATACTTTGGTTTTAAGGCGTCGGACTAACAGCAGACAGATGTCCACTGCCGTGAATGCCGAAAGTTGGTGCCAACCAAAGCTAGCACCACAAACCTTTTCCACCATTTACAGACGAGGCAAGCTCGCATACGAGGAGTGCAACAGACTAAAGGCCGCAACATACTCCGCAAGAACAGAGAAATTTGTTCGTTTTCTCGAGGTGGCAAGAACAAGAACAAAGTTCGTTCTGGCCAGGACATTACATACTTCACGAGAACAGCAGGTGCGAACATCTCCGTTTCTCCGTTAAACCCGCCCACTTTAAATCTCTGACAGTTCTCGGACACCCACAAGAAAAAAGTTCTGCTCAGACGATGTTTCGAGAACGAGCTGCGAGATCTCCCAAACCATGGCTCCGAGAACGAAATGACGTCCATTTGTTCTCGCAGCCCTGGGAACTGGAACTTTTTTCTCGGTTCTTGCGGAGTATGTTGCGGCCTTAAGGATCCCGGCCACTAAACCCACTAACTTTTTCTTTAATTTTAGTTAAATTATTTTGTAATCAGGGATATTTTTTTATCTTAAAATATCGCAGAAGCACTTTGTTCCTGCACTGCCTACCTCGAGTTGAGTTTTATTTTTGAATGAAAAGAAGGCAATAGGTATTATTTCTTCCTTTATTTTATTGTTAAATTATTATTTTTGTATACAGATATATATATATATATATATATATATTTTTTAAATGTTGCAAATGCACTTTGTTCCTACATTTGCACTTCAATAAAAAAGATTATGTATTTGGCATATTTGTTTTTGCAGTAGTTTTTGGGGGGTTATTTTTCCTGCAAAGATATCGAGATATATATCGTATATCGAGATATAGAAAAATATATCGAGATATATTTTTTGCTCCATATCGCCCAGCCCTACTTGAACGGACAAAACCACACGAAATGATGCCAAAATGCCAGTTTTGTGGAGTATTCTTGCTAGTGCATTCTTAATTGAGTTAAATGATGCTTAAATGAACGTAAAGACTGAGATAATGTGTCAGATCCATGTGATGTGTGTCAGCTCTTAAAGTGACAGTAGCCTAATAAACCTGCCTCTGTCTGCCATGTTAAAGGGATAGTTCACCATCTGCCGTAGCTTACGCAAGCACCGGAAGTGATCTCTCGCACGCATCTCTGCTACCTTCCTCACGCACCGGAAGGTCTGTTGGACATAGTGGTGTATTAGAGGTAAAAAATTATATAAAAACTCCTGGGTTTCTCGCACAAACCGATCGCTTCGTGTCTTAAGACATCAATGTGTCGTCACAAGCCGCAGAGTTTAATTAGGTTTTGTCTGTGCATGTATTTAGACTCCCATAGATTTTGTTACCATTCACATGCATTATATGACTGACAATCTTCATTTGTGTTCTACTGAAGAAACAAAGTCCCTGTGGCGAGGTGGACGAGCGAGAGACGTGGGAAGAGCGAGTGAGACTGATCATGAGCGTCACCTGTGAGGCACACCGGTCTCGAGTCCTCTCATGAGGGAGCTCGGAGGCATATAAGGATGAGCGACACCAGTGAAGGACGAGAGAGGACCAGGCCTGGACTTTATGTTGTGTTTATGTTTTATTATGTGTGTGCGTGGGAGTCATCCGTGAGGGGCTGCCCGCTTTACTTTCGTTTTGTGTTTTTATTTGATTCAAGTATTTTAAACGTTCGCCGGTTCCCGCCTCCTTCCTCCTTATTCTATGAACTTTGCTACAGTCACTTACATCTTGGATGCCCAGGGGGTAAGCAGATAAACATCAAATTTTCATTTTTGGGTGAACTATCCCTTTAATCAAAGAACAAAAGACAAAGAGAAAACCACTCACTGCTCTTGACTGAGTAACTTTTGTAGCTTTAATAAGGATGAATCTATATTTACTGTATAATTTATGCAGTTAAAGGAACACTCCGCCGTTTTTAGAAATAAGGCTTATTCAACTTCTTTTTTACATTTAGATATGTGGGCAAATGCATTTTTGTTTTAGTTTGGCAGGGTCGCCGCTAGCTTAGCTTAGCATAATGAATGGAATCCTATGTTGCCAAGTAAAAGTGATCCAAAAAAAACACCCAATTACTTGTGGCCTGCGTATTCACAACGAGTAGAAATAGCGATGCAGGTTAAGACTAGGCAATTTCCTAGGCAGATATTAACTTGGGACTATATTATAGCAAAGCACAGGCGAAGCACTGCTACTGCAGAGATATCACGCAACACATGAAATGTACGTTGTGGGATTTCATGTGTTGCGTGATATCTCTGCGCCCAAGTAGCAGTGCTTCGCCTGTGCTTCCCCATAATATAGTCCCTGCCAAACTAAAACAATGCATGCACAAAAAGCATTTGCCCACATATCTAAATGTAGGAAAGAAGTTGAATAAGCCCTATTTCTAAAAACGGTGGAGTGTTCCTTTAAGACTGTATATATCCTGCCTGTTAGACTGACCTGAAAATCTTAACGCACTGTTTGCAAGGTTACATGGGTCAAACACAACATAAACAACAACTTTTTATGCATTTTGAAAGGGCAAGTAAAAATCTGAACCAGTCCGACTGGGCTAATAGAGAAAATGAGCCCTGATATACGAGACATTTATTATAATGGGTTTATGTGAGGAATGTTTTAAGTTCACTTAAATTAAAAGTTGTTATATTTTTTAAAGCCTAATAAATGTTAAATGTTAAAAGCTTTCAATTATACTGTAATATTGAATGCCTATAATTTACATTGAGAAAATAGACTTCTTTCAAAAAAAGATGGCATTAAACAAATATTTTAAATATACTGTCTTTAAGTTGTTTCTATGTTAATTTAGAGATTAATGTGAAATTATTATAATATAGAAGTATATAAAAAACTTAAATTTTAGGTGCGATTAATTGTGATTAATCACAGAAAAAATGAGCGATTAATTTTGACAGCTCTAATTAAAACAAAACTTTAAAAAACTTAGTAGCCATTTGGTCATTATTAATTGTACATGTCCAAAAAAAAAATCATCTGGACATTTAAGTAAAAATTTGGTTTGTATGGTCAACTTCAGGTGTTCGCACATCAAAGCAAACTCTTTGAGTGAGAGCATGTGGACAACGAACTCTTTACTGCTTCTCTGTCACATTCTTTAAGCTTAAGAGAGGCCATTTCTGGCCTCATGTTGAGAACATCATCAATCACATCTCCATTTTAGGAAACGCTCTGCCTCTGAGATTCCAGAGGGTTTCCAGGCCTCTGTCTGGCTGGCATTCGCTCCTGACCTGCAGCAGGGCACTGTCCAGAAGCTGCCATCTCTGCTCCGTCTTCTCCAGGACAGTCTTCCAGCGCTGGTTGAGGTTCTCCAGCTTGTTCTGCAGACCCCTGGCCTCCTCTCCAGCGCTGGAGTCCACCAGCTTACTGCCGGCCTTATTCACCGCCTCCACTGTGGTCTTATGGGCCAGCACGTCGTTCTGCAACACCTAGCGAATGCAAAAAATTGACAAATCGTGAGATCTCCAAACGCTTGTGGACATCTGAGTGGTTCTGTAGCTGCGTTATGAGCTTGGGACGTACGTGGTGCTTTGCGAGCTCGATCTCGATGGCTTTGGGGTCGCCGCATGCCTTCCTCTGTTCACTGAGCAGCTCTTCAGTATGAGTGAGCCAAGCCAGAAGCTCATCTAGAGCATGCTGGAACTGCCCAAGAGCCAGCAGCGCACCCTCCAGCTTGTGCTACAAGAGATCCGGACACACACCAGACATTAAGACACTGCTTTGAAAGTGTGGTGTAGTGACACGACAGCATCGGCACAAACAATGGTATGATTTTGGGGCTAGCACAAACTTTTTTGCATTTGAAAATATGTCACATTATGGAAATGAGTTTCAATGTTGTTTTGCAATGTCAAGAAAACACGATAACTAGATAATACAAAAATACAACCCGTTTTAAGTCGACATGAACAGGCCTTCCACCATGAATTTTGTGCTGATTATTATTTGTCACTGACCGTGCAAGATTAATACGTTATTAATCCTACAAAATACAATAATGAAAATTATTATATAATAGGCCCATATGATTCACTTCAATGCTGTACAGATTGATTTTTATATAGTATAATATAATTAATATAATGTAATATAATATAATATGATTTATATAATGTTAATACAATATAAAGATTAATTTACACAGCATTGAAGTTTATATAATGTAATATAATAAACAGTAAAATAATTAATATAATGTAATACAATATAAAACAATTATTTGAACATCATTGAAGTGAATAATATAATATAATTAATATCATGTAATATAATTAATATAATATAATATAATAAAATATTAATTTGCACAGCATTGAAGTGAATAATATATAATATAATATAATTAATATAATATAAAGATTAATTTACACCACATTGAAGTTTATATAATGTAATATAATATAATATAAAAGATTAATCTGAACATAATTGAAGTGAATCATATATAATATAATTAATATAATATAAAGATTAATTTATACCACATTGAAGTTTATATAATGTAATATAATATAATAAAATATTAATCTGAACATAATTGAAGTGAATCATATATAAATGTAATTTCTTTAAATACTTAAATTTCTTGTATGTGAATGGCAAAATGTGATTTAATCTTCTCAAACTATCACAAATAATTGCGCTTAGATTAAATGACCATGATCAGACGATTAATCAATAAATGCAACAGGCATATTTGCATTCATGATTACAATCCAGTCGATTCCCGACGGATAATATCAGCTCATTTTTTAATATCAGCACTGACTGTAGACCCTTCTCAGTGTCTGACCTGTCTGTTGATAATCTTTTTATCCAGGCTGTCCCAGAGCATTTTCAGCTCGGTCATCGGCTCCAGGATGGACGTGCGGTCGGCTTCCTCGACCACCTTCTTTAGCAGGAGCCCGGCCTGATGGTTCAGCCTTTCCATCTCGATCTGTAGCTGGTATGCATCGCCTTTGAACTCCTTCACACACACACATTACACGATGAGGAGATCACAGTCAGATATATGAATGGTAAAACACAGCCATAGTCTCTACAACCACACACTGCCAGGCTTTTGTGAACTGTCTAGTTAATTCTTAAGAACTGCATACAGATGAAATCCTGCACTCAAAGCATGTTGGTTCACCTGTAAACCATTTAAAAAACGTTAATTTTCAATTGTGCAGGCTTAAACTAACTGTGTAAGAAGAAGCGAATGAATGGCTGTGTGTAAACACAGCTGCTGTGTGGTCCGTCCGCTTAATTATACTCATGAAACAATCAGAAATGAAAGGGACTGGAGATAAATAGCTCTAAACTTTGATCTGGAGGCACTATAACACAAGGGAACGTGTCATGGGCATGAGAAAATCTCCCACATGGACAGTAAATCAATACCTTCAGCTCCTCAATCTGCTGTTTCACAGTCTCCAGGTCTGTACCCACGGGCGACATCGAGTCCAGTTTGCTTTCCATAATATCCACGGAGTCAAACATGTTCTGCAGAGGAGGGGAAAACTATAGTCACAGACGGCACAACATCCGAGCTTTACAGCGAGTCGAGTTTCACTTATAGCCCCAATACAAACGTGGCTCAGGTGACAGTGAAAATGAACAAAAGCCACACCTAAACCAATTCTACTCAAAGCTGGAGTTTTGGGAAAACAAGTAAAAGATGAAACCTGATTTAATCAGCACTTGAACTAATCATTCGCTTGAAGGGGATGTATGTGTATAACCATCATGTATGAATCGCTTCTTGAATCAGAACTTAAACAAGACCTTCCCTGACCTTCTAGGTAGTCTGTGAACGCCTGTAGACTGACTTTTTTTTAAGGTCTCAAGCCGGTTTCACTGGGAAAATTCAAAGACGTTTACGAGCTCCTGAGAGCCTCTCTTCCGTTCAGTGACAGATGAAACGAACGCTTATACAATGTTCAGGATCATACAGAAAGAGCTGTTCTGTACTGTAATGTCAGTGTGTCATGCTAAGAAAAGGGAATAATTCAAACTATAGCCTCACACAGCCAGATATATATAGGAGTTTGTTTCCACCACTGAATAAAACATTTTAAAAGAAAATCATGTTAGCATCTTGTGGAAAAACATGCTAACAACAGGCTAAGTGTGTTAGCATTAAGCTAGCAACATGCTAATCATGACACCATCTTGTTAAAACATGTTAACAACATGGTAATTGTGTTAGCCTAATACTAGCAATATGCTCATTTTGATCTCATTTCTTGCTAAAAACATGCCAACAGTGTAGGGGGCAGTGTAGTTGCACACAACAAATATCAAAGTTTGTTTCCATCACCGAATAAAACATTTAAAAAGAAAATCATGTTAGCATTTTGTTAAAAACATGTTAGCAAAAGGCTAATTGTATTAGCATCATGCTAACAAAATGCTAACATTAAAATAGCAACATTGCTAATCACAACATCATCTTGTTAAATCAAGCTAAACACATAGTAATTGAGTTAGCATCATGCTAGCAAAATGTTAATTGTGTTAACATCTAGCTAAAAACAAGTCAACAGTGTAAGGGGAAGTGTAGTTGCACACGACAACTATCGAAGTTTGTTTCCATCACCGAATAAAACATTTGAAAAAAAAATCATGTTAACATCTTGTTGAAAAAATGGTAACAGGCTAATTGTGTTAGCATCATGTTAACAAAATGCCAATTGTGTTATCATTAAGCTAGCAACATGCTAATCATAACATCATCTTGTGAAAATATTCTAAACACATGGTAATTGAGTTTACATCATGCTAACAAAATGCTAATTTTGTCAACATATAGCTAAAAAAAAGCCAACAGTGTAGGGGGCAGTGTAGTTGCACACGACAACTATCGAAATTTTCCATCACCGAATAAATAAAGCATTTTTTCTATATATCTATATAGTCTATATATATACTTAATATTCAAACGATCAGAACTGTTAATTACATTGCGTCAGTCGCAGAGCTGGGACAAACATTTCCACATCGCTGTTGTTCCCTTTCAGTCGGTCACGTTTGACATTACATCGACGTCGCCAATGTATTGGGAGCACAATATGTCTGTGACGTTGACTTAATGGGTTACTTCAGCGATTAGCATTAAGCTTTGTATCAGTAGAAACCCGGGAGTATATTCAAATTATCGTACTTTCCCCCTCATATGACCCTGAGACGAGAGAATTATGTATTTTATTTCTGGAAAAATTCCTCAGATGATGCAAATATCGTCATTTTGCGTCATCGGAGGAGTTTTTGTCCAGAGGCTGAAGACTACAGCCAGCAGGAGGCGCTATTCCCACATGTTCTCAACATCACTCACAGCACTCGGCTCGGGAGCTGCGGAGATTCATGTAAACGGAGTGGTGGAGAGTAAAGTGAGTGTTTCAACTTTTCAAATGAACTTCCTATGAAAGTTAAGCTTCCAAAGACATGAACTGAACACGCACCAGACTGATCACGCGCTGTGAATGAATCCCGGGATTACCTCCGCTCATGTGATGAATGTAATCCGATCCTGCTGCGTTTGTGCCGTGACGCTCAATCGGCTCACTCGCATTATATCGAACAGACACGTTCAGTTTTTAATTGTAGTGTCTCTAACTGAACTGATTTTATGAAAATGAACGCGGTGGGCAAGTGATCCAGTAATCCTGTAGCCGTGCCTAGAGTAGGGCAGCGAAGCAGTGCATTCTGGGAATTGTTGTCTTTCATCCCCATGAGACAAAAATACATTTTCTGTGTTTTCTCAGTCTAGAAGGCACCAAATTCAAAAATAATTTCACATTTCTACTACATTAATGACCCAGTTTAAATACAGATTCATCTTCCCAGCGCTGAAGTACCCCTTTAATGTCTCCATTCCCCCCTTCAGGGTTACATTTGTAACCGAGATTTATTTTTAAAATAAAAGCATTTTCTTTATAAAATACAAGATTTGGTCTTCAAAAAGCCTTTTTCCAAAAGACACATCTTGAAAAACCGGGGTTGTCTTATATTTGGAACAATGTGGAAGTTACATATGTTACATGTACTAACTATAGTAATTATAGTTAATTATGCAGAATTATAAGCAATTAAACCAAATCCTAATGCTATAGTAAGTAGATTTTCCTATTTGAGCACAATGAGCATGACAGGCAATCAGACAGTGCTGGCTACAGAAGTTTCCCAGAGCCGAATGATCTGTGTGTGTGTGTGTGTGTGTGTGTGTGTGTGTGTGTGTGTGTGTGTGTGTGTGTGTGTGTGTGTGTGTGTGTGTGTGTGTGTCATATTAACCTGGAGACTGTCCTGGAACTGGACCGCAGCCTGCATGGCTTCCTCCAGAGTCTCTACTCTCTCCTTCCATGTCTTGTTCAGGGTTTCCCAAGCTGAGTTCACCTGTGGGACGAGCAAGATGTGGTCAGACAGCGTGACGCCAACTCAGACCCATCCAGCACTTCACCAACACCACCAACACTTACATTGTTACACGTCACACATACATTACATACATAAATAAAACAGTTCTACGTTTTGCAGTGATCAGTGCAGTCACAGAGAGACTAATATTTGTTCACTCTTTATTATTTTTTATAATAAAAAGAATTGCACAACCCAAACCCTTACACATGTAATGCTGGATATACTTTAATGCTAAAGTTCCTTTTTTTTAAAACATGCAAAAGCACTGCATACAAAAACCTAATATGGTAACCATAATCTCTTGATAACTTTTAGAATAAATACAGATTCTGAAAGCGTACATGATTTTACAATAGTAACAATTGAGTGTGGTATTTTGGTACCAAAAATAGCTAGCTATGACTACTTTGGTAAAGAGGTCTGTGAGTGCGGAGCGGGAGGGAAGACACCAGCCAGGTTTCCATTACAGATCTGCTCAAAACTTGATATTTTCTAAATACCGATAAAAAACTATTGCGAAATGGCAGCATTTCCATTAACCCATGTTACGCGACTAAAACACATTTTTTTCCTCTTGCTTAATTAATTCCAAAAATCATGCCGTGCTATCCAAGCATGAATGGCAAAGAAAGCCCCTTATGCTTGAGCAGCCAATCACAGCAGTGGGCATTTCCACTGAAGTCTCACAGCAGCCAATCACAGCAGTGGGCATTTCCACTGAAGTCTCACAGCGGCCAATCACAACAGTAGGCGTTTCCACTGAAGTCTCACAGCGGCCAATCACAGCAGTGGGCGTTTACACTGAAGTCTCACAGCAGCCAATCACAGCAGTGGGCGTTTACACTGAAGTCTCACAGCAGCCAATCACAGCAGTGGGCGTTTGAAGTCTCACAGCAGCCAATCACAGCAGTGGGCGTTTACACTGAAGTCTCACAGCAGCCAATCACAGCAGTGGGAGTTTACACTGAAGTCTCACAGCAGCCAATCACAGCAGTGGGCATTTCCACTGAAGTCTCACAGCAGCCA
The DNA here is from genome assembly GCA_023029165.1 of Gobiocypris rarus. Classification (NCBI taxonomy): domain Eukaryota; kingdom Metazoa; phylum Chordata; class Actinopteri; order Cypriniformes; family Gobionidae; genus Gobiocypris; species Gobiocypris rarus. The sequence goes on from CM040927.1 coordinate 3,337,762, forward strand.
ATCACAGCAGTGGGCGTTTACACTGAAGTCTCACAGCAGCCAATCACAACAGTAGGCGTTTCCACTGAAGTCTCACAGCGGCCAATCACAGCAGTGGGAGTTTACACTGAAGTCTCACAGCAGCCAATCACAGCAGTGGGAGTTTACACTGAAGTCCCACAGCAGCCAATCACAACAGAGGGCGTTTACACTTAAGTCTCACAGCAGCCAATCACAGCAGTGGGCGTTTCAACTGAAGTCTCACAGCAGCCAATCACAGCAGTGGGCATTTACACTGAAGTCTCACAGCAGACACGCCCCTTCAAACAGAGCATTCAAGCCAGAGGGCAAAAATCGGGCTAGAAAAATGCCTTTTATTTCTAAATTATGTCATTTTATGATGTAAAAATCCTACTAACAATATAAGTACACCTCAGGAAACATTATAAAATAATACAACAATCCACATCACGGGACCTTTAAAGACCGATCATGTGTCTTTTACGTACGCCAGGTGAGCTATACATTTCAGGTGAGTGCAGTTTTGCAAAATATTCCTTTTTCGAATTGCCTGAGAACCCACCTCATGCGAGCTTTAAATGCAATATATGGGAGTTTTTGCGAAATGTATGTGTTTCCATTGGGCCGTATTTGAAGGGTAATAGAAACACATCTACTGAAATGTGCGTGGGAAGCAGGAAAAATAAATTAGTTATGGGCTGCCACAAAGTATAATTATCTAATAATAACAGAATGCAGAAACTGTAACTGGAGATCTGAAGCGTTGTGTGTGTGTGTGGAAAAATAGCATATAGACACTGGAACCAGACAGAATCTGAAAAATCCATGTGGACTTCTTCCTACCGGCTTTTTCAGGCAGGAACAGGACAAAACGTGAACGTTTCGGACGGGAAATCTAGTGTAGTGGGTGGAACTGAAAAATCCATCCCGCACTGATCTCTACTTTGGTCATTATTTGTAAGGGAAACGATTGTTCTCCTATGAAACATTACCTCATCTATACTTTTCTTGATCACTGGTTTATCAGGTTCTCCACACGCTGTCATGAGCTCGGCTCCCAGATTCTGGACCACATTCAGTTCCTCCTGCAGTCCGTCGATCTCTTCTCTAAAGCTCTGTGAAGCAAAACAACGCATATGAAGTGTTTGCACACAGCAGAATGAGTATCAGACTGTCCTGAAGCCTCCAGACCTCCACCGTCTCCTGCTGCTGCTTGACCACTGACGGATCGACTCCAGCCTCCTCCAGCTCTTTCAGCAGATCGTGTGTGTCCTTGATGGTGACGATGAGAGCGCAGTGATCACACCAGAACTTCTCCGCTAAGTCCATGACATCCAGGAGCTTGGCCTCTCGTTCCTCCAGAAGAGCTTGGATGTCATTCCACAGAAACACCATCTGGTCCAGCTTATCTTGAACAGCTTCAAATGAAACATGGCTGTAATAATTTGTTCATGACATTTATTCAAACATACACTAAATCATGAAGACATCACTAGCAGGTTGTGTTTTACCCGGGACATGCTAGCTGGCAACATAGGATTCCATTCATTATGCTAAGCTAAGCTAGCGGCGACCCTGCCAAACTAAAACAATGCATGCACTAAATATCTAAATGTAGGAAAGAAGTTGAATAAGCCCTATTTCTAAAAACGGTGGAGTGTTCCTTTAATATAAACAAAAGGACAAAAACTTTAAATAAAATTTAAATGAAAATGGAAAATATAAAAACTACAACTCTCTACAATGTGAGTAAATCACTCGCATATGTGACCAAATTTCACACTAGGCGACTAAAACGTCTTTAATAAGCCAATGGCTAGTAACCTTTACAATTCGCCTCTGACTGAGTTAGTCAAAAAATTATAAAAAAAATGAAAGCCTTGCCAATTTAAACAGTCAAGCGCATGAAGACGCCAAAATAACTCGCACATCTGAAGCGCGCGCCCAGAAAGCCACGTCCGACAGCACGCGAATACTGAATTGAGTTGTCGTTCACGTCTTCTTGGAGAGTATCCTACTAAACATAGTCAGTTTTGACTTACGTGAAAGTAAACAGTGGAGAAATGAAACGCATGTGTATCAGTATCAGTGTATTGGATCCGTGCATTATGTCTTAAAATGACAGCAGCCTAATATTCCTGCGGCTGTGTATGTAATAACCAGTGGCGACTCGAGCTTCAGTGTGTCCGTATAGGGTTGAACTTATTTGAAATATTAAATGATTCTAATGGTGCATTTACACCAAACGCGTATAGTGCGATAAGCGTGAGTTATTTACATGTTAAATCAATGCAAAGACACAAATAGACATTCTGCGGCGCGAATCGCGTGAATGAGGTGAACTGAGCGTTTGACATGCGAATCACCCAAGTTGAAAGATCTGAACTTCGCCGGATATATTCGAGCCGCGTTAACCAATCAGGAGCTTGCTCTAGTAGTGACAACAATGAGGACAAAACTATATGTGGATGCCCGGAGCTGTACGATACATCTTCAGACTTTATAGAAACAGGAATAAAAATGATCTTGCTTGGAAGAAAGTGAGTTAGGAGGTCGGACAGTCTGGTAAGTTGTAAAAAAAACACTCTTCACTCAATTGAACTATACATAGGGTGATTTCAGGGTGATTGGGACACTTTTTGCCTTTGAGATGACTTGGAAAAAGTGTCCCAATCACCCTGAATTCACCCTATTGAGACTACAAGCTAGTTAAAGCCGACACATTGAGCTTATTCGCCGTATTTTAAAACAGTCCATGTCAGCCATTTTGCAACAAGTTGAGCCACCTGGCAGAAGCCCCTCCCATGAAGTGAATTTGCGTCTGTTTTAGTGAATGTCACACACGCGAATGAAGCGAATAGACTCAAAATGTCAAAGCGTCCAACTTATTCGTTTCATTCGCGTCTGGTGTGAACGCCCCATAACACCATCGCTCAAGCAACAGCGTAGTTACCTTTGGCTGAAAGGTCCTTGTCTGCTCCTTCAGAGCGAGCGATCATCTCCTCTCCTCGCTCCTTGAGGGTCTCGTACGACGGCTGAAGCTTCTCCAGGTCTACAGTCACCGCTTTGTTCTCCGATATCTGCTCACGGATCTTCTCCACCTCCACGGAGATGGACGGAGGCTGGCGCAGGCGTTCGGCGATGCGCTCCAGAGACTCCAGCATGGGGTCGATCTTATCATGGAACTGTGGAGATCATTCATTACAAGAGTCCTTTAAATACTGACACCACCGCTCAAAAGTTTGGAATAATTACACTTTTTTGTGTTTTTGAAAGAAGCCTCTTTATGCTCACTTTAGGGAGTATTTATTTGATAAAAGAAATATTGTGATTAAGTATTATTTGTATGGGTAAGAGAGAAGAACATTGGTCGACATTGTGAATGCTATACACTGCAAAATCCTGTAAATGTACCTGAGTGGATTTGGAGATGGCCTCATCCAGGGCAGCTGCTCTGTGCTTGACGTCGACTTTAAGCTGGCCGTACAGTCTGTCGGTGGCCTGGTATTTCTCTCGGATGGCCGTGGCCTCTGTGGGACTCAACTCCACCAGCTGAGGTCCAGTTTTATTCATCTTGTCAATGTGTGGCTTGTGCTCTGCTATCAGCTCCCTCATTTGCTGAAGAAGGACAGTAAAATGAAGGCGATTGTTTATTACATTATCATCAAAGAACTGTTAAAGATCAGACACAATCCGACAACATATCTCACAGATCTCATTTAGCATCTGTCAGGCCACTGATGTACATAATACTTGATCCTCTTAACCATTCTAATTAAGCATTAATCAATCTGAGGTGCTGCGTTACAGTGATTTTGTGACGGACAAGCACGAGGCAAAACAGAAAACCATGGTAAAATCACAGTCTCGAACTGCAAATTGCTTTGGGAAAATACCAGCAAATGCACAGTACATATGACATTTTCAACATGTCTACACTGGAAGAATCAGGTGTGTATGTTTACATGCACTCATTTCTGATTTCACAATCTGAAAGTTAGGGTTAGGGTTAGGTTTAAATGAACACTACAGGTTGCAATCTGATTAATATATTAATTTATACAGGGAGTGCAGAATTATTAGGCAAATGAGTATTTTGACCACATCATCCTTGTTATGCATGTTGTCTTAAGATTAACTGTTGATTGGATTATTTCAGGCCTACAACAGCCCTTTCAAAATGATCAAAATTCATTAGGACACATTGAGGAATTTACAACTGGAGGTGTGTGCTGTATCAGGCACTTCCCATTTAAACAGCTTCACTGGGGGTAATAGGAATGATCAGGTTTTCGAGTTGCGGCTCTCTATATGAGTTGTGTTGGCATGATGTCCAACGGCAGGAGTTACAGCAGGTGTACGTCTTACCCTCAGCTCCTCCTGCTGCTGTCGAAGGGCTTCGTACTCAATCGCCGGCTTGGTCAGCTGAGTGAAGGAAGCTCTCGTCTCCTGCAGCCACGGCCAGAGTTCATCGTACGTCTCCCAGAACTGGCAGGCTAGAGAATGAGCTCTTTCCAGCTGCAGACAGCGCTCCGAGTTCAGCTGACTGACAACGCTGTATTTCTCCGACAATGCCTGGAGCTTCACCTGCACGAGAGCACAGTGATTTTACCTCGACTGCACACAGCTCAGGCTGGATTGCTTTATAAATGCACTTTTATTTACCCTCAACGCCTGCTTCTCTGCTTCATCCTTGCTGTTCATAATAGCCTCGCCGGTCTTCACAATGTCATCCACAGCATCTTTATGTCTCATAATGTCCATGGAGAAGCTCTGGAGGAGAATGAGAGCTTTAGACAATGTGGGCTTTATTACCAGGCTTGACATTAACACCCGCAAACACGCCAAATGCGTGTGTATTTCAGCAGTAACACAGTCACTTCTACTAGCCAGGTTAAATTGTATATATAATATATACATTTTTCAATTCTAGTCTTTTAAAAATGCATCTGAAATAATAAACTAAGTGCATTAAAGTGTCAAAATATAGATTTATCGATACTGAAATATCTGAAAAGTACTCATTTTCCACAGAACAGACACACGATACCAGTGTCTCTTTCTCTCTTTCGGCGTGGGATTGCACGTATTAAGCATAATTTTACTCATTCTTGCAGATTTTGTTCTCACACCCACATAAAGCCGCCTCTCAGCACTAAATTGAGCTCTTTTTCAATGCTTATTGCGCTTAAACAGTCAAATACACACAGAATAATGTCCAAATGCTGGTCTTGGTGAGTATTCACATACACACAGTCAGTTCTGTTTTAGTGAATGTAAACAGTTGAGAAAGAAAACGCATGTGTCACAGTATAATGGATCCGTGCGTCAGCTCTTAAAGTGACAGTAACCTAATAAACCTGCAGACGAATTATGAGATAATACAACAAATATCTATATGGTAGTTTTCCCCAATGGTATCGATGTCAAAATTGTGGCCAGTGAAAATCCCGAGTGCCTAGTAACTTTAGAAAAACACGAGCCACAGCGGCTGGTGAGCAAAAAAGTCAATGTCAAGCCCTGTGTGTGAGAGAGACGACCACGCAAGCGGCCGGCTGACCTTCTGAGCCTGTAGCTGAGCTGTGGTCTGCTCCGGCTCAAGCCTGATGTCTCCCAGGCCTGACAACTTCCTCTCTGCCTCCTTCAGCCACTCCAGCTCCGAGGCGGCCGCCTGATCGAACTGCACATCAGAGGAAAAGCAAGCAAACAGTGGTATGTGACTGTCCATATCACATTTCCATGCGAATTCATATGACATTAATATTAAATTACAGATTGAATTAGATGTACTATGCATACATATTCATGTGTTTATAATGCACATTCAGAAATTCACATCTATGAGCTCATTAACATAATCCCGCACATTTACATAACAACAGTGAATATGCAAATGAAGGCAGGTTGTTACTTGTTTTACAAGCATAGAGATTGGCTAAAGACAGTATGTTTAATTCTGGAAAATGGAGTGGAAAATGTCCATGAAAAATAAAATCAAGAGAGCTTTTGGTTCAACAGACAGTGACTTACACTATAATTAGACTAAAAAAGTCACTAAAAGGCATAACATTCCCCTTTATAAATTGCCAGATAATCCACATTAATAATAAATGTATTATATATTAATAGTAGTAGTATTTAACCTTACACATTATTTTAAAAACCCATGCGAGTCAGTCAGCTATACACAAACTAATCAGTATAAAGGATATAAACACACTAATGTGATGCAAATGTAATCACTCTGGGTCACACTTCATTAGTATATTATGTAAATACCATCAAGCCGACTCAAGAGGGTGAATTAAGTTTATAAAGTGAATTAAGACTATGAAGCATTAAGAATTAGCACCACAATGAGGCCGATCACCCTGGGCAGCAATCACAGGCGCTTCATTGTTTGGGCCTTTCAACAAACATCACTGTAAATCTTCCTAATAGAAGGATGGTGTTATTTTCTCAAGCAGCTGAGAACCGCCGTACCTGCTGGGATTTTAAGATGGCAGCTCCAGTCTGGTCCACATGCTGTGTAATGGCATCGCTGGCCGACCTGTAGCGCTCGTTGTAATCCGTGAGCATCCGGTCCAAACCTTCTCTCGCTCGCCAGGGAACGAGCTCCAGCAGAGCGCTGCTCACTTCATTAAGAGAGTCCACCAGTGGCTTCTGACCCTTCACCTCCTTCAGCAGTGCCTGAATGAGACGGACACAGGGCTGACTGATATATCCAACAACAATATTTGAAAACAAACACTTTCCATTCTTTCTGTAAATAGTAAGTAGATGTTACTCATGGGTTTTATTGTGTGAAATAGAGTTTTTGGTGCCACTTTATTCCTTGTTATACACGTTACCTGAGTAATAACAGTACAATATTCATACTTACAGGCAACTAACCCTAAACCTATAGAAAGTACATGTGTTAATTATTAGTTATTTATGTAATTTCACTGTAACAAGAGCTATGTTTCCATCTAAAGTGGCGAATTTAACTTATATATACAAAATCATATACAAATGTGAGACCACATTCCTACTTATGTGTCCTCTTTCAGGAACAGGGACAATGTAAACGTAAAGGGAACCTTGCTTCTTTTTCACTTGGTTCACCTAAAGGAATCCGAGTTCAGTTCTTTTAAAGAGGAGTCAAGTATGAAAACACCCTAATGGTGCGTTCACACTGGACGCGAATGACGCAAATAAATTGCGCTATTCGCACGAAGGTGGACGCTTGAACATTTTGAGTTTACTCGCTTCATTCGCGTATGACATTCACTACACAACAGACGCGAATTATTGATCATACATAAACTTGCATTTAACAAAAAGAGACTAAGTTGTGTTTCATGTAATTTAATATTATCACAGTGATAGTCATATGCACACTTGTCTGAACCAGATATTAATATATGATTAATATAAACCAGATTTTCTCCTCATTGTTGTGACTACTAGAGAAAGCTCCTGATTGGTTAGCGTGGCGCGAATATCTGCCAAAGTTCAGATTTTTCAACTTGTGCGAATCACGCGTTCAAAATGCTCAATTCGCGCTATTTGTGCCGCAGAATGGCTATTCGCGTCTCTGCATTGACTTAAAATGTAAATCACTTGCGTGAATCGCGTCATTCGCGTCCGGTGTGAACACACCATTAGGGTAACGTTACAGGAAAAATATGCACACAAAAAAAAGGCCCCCAAAACTGTGTTAGTTGAAAACTGTGTAAGCGGCCCCTTAAAAGACTAAAAGTTTGTTTTACAACAGAATAGGAGCGCAATAGTTCGGACTAAAATATACATATCGTTAAAATATTTGTTGTTGGACAATTAATGCGCCATCTGTGGAATTTTAAAATATTTTAAGTGACCATTATAATGGGGTAATCAAATGTTTTGTTTTTATTTCTTCAATTTTTAGTTAAGTAAATGTAAAAAATGTTTTAGATGTTTACAATGTTATGTGATTTCAACCCCCTGTTTGCACATATTATATTGCATAGACTACATTACATTCACTATATTTCTCTTCATAGCGTTCAGAAATCATTGGGCAGGATGTGAGATACAATTTTTTTTAATAAATGCAGATTTTTTTTTTTTATCCAAATAGTGAAAATATCAGGATATATAACTTATATCACCATTTTACCAAAAAATACAGAGATGTTTTTTCAGCCCTAGTTTGTTTGGTATTACAGGAGCCTAGCAGAAACACTTGAGAATTGTCTCTCCTATGGGTTAAATGCAGCTGCAGCACTGTCACTTACCTTCTGCCTCTCTTGCAAGCAAGTGAGCTGCTCTCCGACTGGTTCTTCAGCTTTAAATGTGGCCAGCTCGGACTCAACCTTCTCCAGCCAGGAGTTCAGCTCCTCCTGGGTGTTTTGCAGCTTTGTGGCGAGAGACAGGGCTTTGTCCAGAGTCTTTGAAACATTGCTGCTCATTGTGTTGATCTCTGAATACCTCGTCTTTATTCCATCCAGTTTACCTTGGATGACGACAACCTCATCGCCTGAATGAAAGTGAACAAACACAGTTCAGAGCATTGAAACTTTCCCATCAAACAGCAAACCTTCCAAATATTGACCATGGGTTTTTCCTTTATTCTCACCTGTGGACTGTTTCAGCAGTTCTAACCCATTTAGGATGGCCTGTTCGATATTTTGTTTCCTCAACTCAATGTCTTCATGAAGAGCCTGGATATTGAAACATACATCAGTCTAACCGAGCGATAATCAAACCACGCCGTGGAAAACAGAGAAATGAAATGAAACAAGGGAGGGAAGCCTTAAGAGGAGGAGCTTGTAAAGTACCAGCTGCTCGGCATGCTGTTTTGCGAGCACGGCCATCGTGTAGTCTTGGATTGAGACTTCGCTCAGTTTGCAGTGCACCTCATCGAGCCAGGTCATTAGGGACACTTCGTCCTCCCCAAAGAGCTGCGCATTAGCCAGGGCCTGCCGCATTAACTCGGCCTTCTGCCGGCAATGCTCCTGCAGCTCCATATAGCTGCTGTTCATGCTGTCCAGCTTTGCCTGCACCAGCTCCTTGTCATCCACACAGCCGACCGCCCGTAGAGATTGGCCCAGACTCATGGCCTGGTACAAGATCTTACCCCGGCCCAAAACCTCCTCCTCTAAGGCCTGTTTACCACGGATGTCACATAACCAGGGAGCGGAAACCATAATAAAAGAAAAACAATGGATGAAATGAGAACATAATGGAGAAGAACTTAAATGCAGGGAATGGATAAAAAAGTCAAACACAATGGAAAACAAACTAAGCCTGGTCACGGGTTACAGACGTGACCGGTACCTTATGCTGAGAGATTTGCTCCTCTAACTTGGACGTCTGTGTGCCGATGGGCTCTGAGTTGGCTAGTCTTTTTTCGGTAGCCGTCAGCCACTCCGTCAACGGCTCAAGGGTCTCGTGGAACTGCTGTGCCACCACCAAAATATTCTCCAGCTGCTTGTGTCTGCCAAGAACGCCGCAGTTAGTTTTACTGCTGGACCTGACTGGGTTTGATTATACTGTACATATGCTAAAACACAGTCCTTTACCCATGAAAACTGTAGTGATTATGATTATACCTTATAGGCACAGTTGGAAAACGAGAACTTATTTAGAGCTGTAACTTAAGATTTGTCCACCAAAGTTTAAACTCAAATTCAAAACCACTGTAAAATGCTGGTAAACACGTAACAATATCAATTCATTGCTGTCAAATTTCACAAATAATTACAAAGAAACCCAAAGTTACACATAAAACATTGCATTTGTTGTGGAAACACTGAAATTATATTTTTAGTAATTTATGCCGAGTTCACACTGCATGATTTTAGCCCCGATTTTAACTCGCCGACAAATGCACAAAATCATCGTTCATTATCAAAGACGGGATCCAAGAGAATCGCAGATGAGCCGTTAAATGCTAAATATCTGGACCTGATGTGTGAAATGTGTTATGTCTGAACATTACATCGGCGATGACCGACAGCCAATGAGAGAGCGAGATACGGGGCAGAAGGAGGTACAGGGAGGAGTCATAGACCAGAATATACCGTTCTTTTGAAACAGAAACAAAGCCCAAACATTTGCTCGACCAGCCACAGCAGCAGAACATTGCCAAATGATTTATTTACCTCAAACTCTCTTAGCATCTCGTCAACCATTTCCCCCTCCATAATCTTTTTTTTATGTATTCTCCTTTTCGCTGCAAATCAGCGCAGAGACAATTTGAATCACAAGCTTATTGCGCAAGCTTAATTATTATTTTTAATAATAATTCCAGTCTTACGCAAAAACTCCGGTCTGACGCACGCATGACCTCGCGTTGTTTACGTGTGTTTGGTTGTGAAACAGAGTTTGCGGACGAGACAGAGTTGTCTGTGATTCTTCCCCTTATACAGTCATGCGGTGTGAAACCCCCTGTCACCGATCCATCGGTCAGTGACTGAATGCTGGCCTAGATAGTCGTGCAGTGTTAAAACAGCAGTGATCCAACCAGTTTGAAAATCGTGCAATGTGAACTCGGCAGAAGGGAACAACTTATAGGACATTCTGCAAAAAAAATGTTTGTGTTTTTTTTTTTTTTAATGTAGCTAGAGACGCACCAATCGACCGGTCAGGGACCGGAATCAGACGATTGTATGCATAATCAGCCCAGATCTGTCAGTCACGCGTCTTTCTGATTCAGAGCCGGTCTGTTTTGTTGCCAGCGGGACAGACGTCAGCTGCGCATGACACACACCTACCTCCTCTCATTCGTCTCATTTGCTCCGGCTAAATAGTGCTTTGTTTTGCTTATTATTTTACTAAGATAATAAAAAAGTGAGATCTATTTAAGTGCCGTGCACATCCGCCTCTCAAACAGAAAGTACCAAAATGAGTGGCTTATTGTGCTTAAACAGTTAAATACATACAAAAGTATGTCAAAATGGACGTCTTGGTGAGTATTCAGTTAAACACAGTCAGTTTTGGAAAGATAATGCATGTTGTGTAACAGTATATTGGATCCGTGCATACACTCTTAAAATGACAGTAGTCTAATAAACCTGCACTGTCTGTCATGTTCATTAAAGAACAAAAGACAAAGAGAGAAAGACTCTATGCTCTTCACTGAATCACTTCTGTAGCTTTAACTGTAAGCATTAATCTGTATTGCAGTGTTTCAATGAAGACTATCCAGTGTTACTTTACATGTGATTATTTTAATTTCTGTAGTATTTCTCACCTGAATACTGTTAGACCCATCTGAAAAACTTAGAGCCGTGTTTATTTCATATCTCTCTTCTATTGCATTTATTTGTGCTGTTTATTTGTTCTTGTTGTTTTACTGACTTTTTACTTGTTTTTTTTATGAAAATAAAAAGAAGAAAAGTAGATTTTTGTTTTTTGTTTTTATATGCGGTCAATTACAGTTCTTAGAAAGAATATTGGTATCAGCAAAAATCGATATCGGCAGATCACACTTGGGTAGTTGACAAATAAGCAGTAAAAAATGCTTTATTTTTTATAAAACACCACTTTTGAAGAAAAATGCATGTTGTGTAGTGTGAAGTCTGATGTTTGAGGAAATATAAGGGGTCACTAACTTTGTCAGTTCCTTCACTGTTTTTTGAACATTTTTACTGAAATGTGTCCTATGGTGTGACAGAAAGACAACAGAACAACACCGAAGGACAACAGGAATGAACTTTTATAGTGGTTCCAAAAAAGTTAAATATTTTAGCAATTCTAAGACAAAATCTTACCATGTGCACATGTCATGGGCTTCACAGTAACATGACCTTGAATGGGGTCCCTCAACTGATTAAGCTTGTCAGTAGAAATGTCCGATTTAAAATCAGGATATGGTGTCACACCGGAGGACATGGTTTTCAGTGACAAAGTGTATCAAGTTCCTACGCTTTTAGAAATATATGGATGGATTGTCATTTACTAAATTAGACACTGTCTGAGGTATTTATTAACATTTGTATGCTTTTCTTTTTTATTTATAAAAGTTGTAATTTATTGAACCATGCTTGAGACAGTCTGACAATTTTGAGATTTGGCTCAAATATTAAACAAATCTAAAGACAAAGCAGTTTTTAAATAAAAAAACTGTCCATGTAAGACAAGCAGTGCCTATTTGACTAGCCAGAAATGGGCACTGTATTTCCAGAGTTTAATTAGAGATTTGGTTTATAGACACTTTGTTTTGCTGGTCCCCTTTAGAGATTCTGTTGACTGTAAGTAACTTTGCAACTACATGTCAACTTATTCTACTAATCCTAACCCTACCCCTAAGTCTACTAATACTCAACTAATACCCTAATGTAGGTGCAACACCACTTATAGTCAACAGAATGTCTGAAGGGGACCATTAAAATAAAGTATAACCATAGATTTGTGTTAATAGTTTTACCTGTTCTCAGCTTTCTTGAGTAGGGCATCCCACCTTTGCCCCAGGCATTCAATCTCTCTCGCAATCTTCTCTTTATCAACAGTGTCAGATAAATCTGTCACCTTCCGTCCCTCCGTCTTAATCAGCTCCACAGTAGCTCTTCGGTCATCCAGCAGTCTCTGCAAGAGCTAGACAGAGCCAATAATAAACTAATATCAGCATATGTAAAACCAAAAGCAAACTGATTCTCATTGAGCATTTCTGACGTGATACCTTCTGCTCTTGTATCTGTGCTTTGACCACTTTGAATTCTGCTGAGGGAGGCTTCTGATTGGCCACCAGCTCCTCTGTGTCCGTGAGCCAGCTGAGAAGAGACTCCAGTGCATCCTGGAACCTGCCACAGTGCAGCAGGGCTTCATGAAGCTGTGCAGATCGCTCCGCAACCTGAGGAAGATCACACACACACAGCAGTGCTGAGGAAACGACCTTAAAACTGAAGCTCGGCATGCTACACATGACTATATTTGTTGTGCAGCATCTAACGCTACACCACTACATACTGGAAAGGCTACACTATTTGGAAAATAGTCTATTCTCAAAGTACTGAAAAATACAGCTAAGGTACTGGCGCAGTACTTGTTAGTTACTCACCAACATTGGCAAACATTATGATTGCTATCAAAAGATTATGAGCATTCCAGAGTGCAGTGGATAAAGAAATCAAACCAATCAAATCATGATAACTTCTTCATCTGAAATGTAAACATTTTGTGAAACTAGCTTAAAGAGAGGGTCTTACTTTTTTGTTGAGGGTGTTCCATCTGGTGTTGACCTCTTCAAGATCGTGATCAAGGCTTTTGGTGCTGGTGCCTTTGCCGGCGTTCTGGATCAATGAATGGCCCAGCGTGTTCAACTCATGCAATTGGCTGTGCAACGACTCAATGACGTCTTTCTGGAAAACCTGCAAGTGTTAAATGTAGAAGAACACTGAAAACCAATGAAAGAACTAAGCTATTCAGTGTTTGAAGATGCATTGAACTTAATGAAATGAAAGTTACTCTTTGGCCCAACATAGAGTTCTCAGTTATGGTTCTATGTTAAGAATAACATTTATCCTAAATGTTTCTCCTAAAACTCCTCAGGAGATATAAACATTGAATCACAGACATTACATGAATGTGGATAGCATACAGTAACTACTACTACAATCTAGGGGTGTAACGATACACTTGTGTCAGGATTCGATACACATCACAATACTGAACTCACGATACGATACGTATCACGACTTAAATTATTATTCAAATAATATTATTATTGTATTATTATCAGGACCCACAAATATTCCCCCATTGCATTATTATACATTACATTCAACATTATATATAACTCTCTGCATTATATTAACTCTCCTGGGGTTCGCTATGTTCTGTCTCTCCAGAAATTAATGCACTACACATACAAGAATCAACCATCTAAAACGCTTTGAATAATCATACAAATAAAACTAAATGTGATCTGGTGATATAAATGTTTGCGCTTTGACTTTTAAGAGTGTCTTTCGCGTGCATTTCAGATGTTCAATGCAATCTAATCACAAGAAAGCGTCTCAAAATGACCGTTCCCTAACTTTAAATGTTTAGTACATCCAACAATTTTAATTCTGCATTTACTCACTCTCATGTTGTTTTCGTGCATATGAACGTCCGTGTTTACTACAGTATGCATTTCATTGTAAATCTCTTCATCATATAAAGCCATCGTGTCTATTCAGAAGGACTTGGATTTGGATTACACACTCAATTAGTTATTTTTTTATAAAGCCTTTATGACATTTTCTGGATCTTTTAAGGTTTAGAGGAATGGACTTTAAATGGAGGGACAGAAATATCTTCAGTTGTGTTTGGAAGTTAAACGAAACGACATGAGGGTGAGAACACGATGACAGAATTGACATTTTTGGGTGAATTATCCCTTATAAATACAGTAAACTGAGCCTTGGATAAAACAACTCTATATAGCAAATCATATCTTTTATATCAATGATACATATCGTCACATTTTTATATCGAGATATATCGATCAACGATGAATCATTACACTCCTACTACAATCCCATTTTGGGAACCAGCACCCAAAACATAAGCTAGTGGCCAGTTACATTGGTCTTTTCAGCAGGGTAACTAGATATGTGTCAACAAGCATCCTTATATTAAGGTGATGTTCTTCCACTAAAATGGGCACTATATGCTCCAGTGCCAGTCTACCGGTTGTTGTGGGAGGCTTCTACTCAGTTATAACCAACTGTGCATGATCACAACATCTGAGTCACTGACCAGCAAATAACGATAAACCCAATTCAGCTGTCTCCTAATCTGATAAAGGCCAAACTGCACTAGCCAGCTTCCCAGGAAACGCTAATCAAACAATCAACATTCACCAGCTATTTTGGGGTACCTGTGTGGAAGGCAAGGCCACAAGGTCCATCTGCGAACATTCGGCTATGGATGTTAATAGACTCTCTATGTCTTCATCGTCCATGTGTTTTATTCCATTGGTGAATCCTCCCTCCCTTTCAACTAACAACAAGAAATCCTCCAAGTCTGCCATTTTGCAGTCAGTAGCTCTTTGCTCGTATTCATAACTCTTTTCATCCTTAGTTACATGTTCTATATTCTTCAGGCAATGTGAAAGGGTCTTTGGTTCGGTCACTACAACGCTGAGCAGCTCACAGTCATCCTGTGAACAAGTGTCTTCAACAAGTTCAGCTGTGGGTAATTCCTCATATCCTGAAAATGTTGTGGACATGTGTGTTTTACTGTTTGACTCTGCCAGCGTCCTGACATTTATATCTGGACAATCGCTATTTGAAACAGCGTGCTGACCCACACTGAGGTCTGATTTGTATGTATTGTTATGTTGTTGGCTTCCAAGCGTTGATGCATCTGTGTAATACAGTGGAGATCGTAACCTGTCTTTCATTGGGGAGAAGGGGAAGTCTTCCTGACCGGAGCTGAGGGAATGCCCTGGCTTCAGGTCCCCAGATACGTGCACTCCCTCAGCAGAAGAAAGACTTCTTGTGCCAGGCCCGGTTCTCCTCTGGGCTCGTGGCTTTTGTTCCCTTTCCACAGTGGGACTACACAAGCCTGAGTCACCTTCTGAGGTAAGAGAGTTCGTCATACTGCGTCCTCTTCCCACTCGACTCAGTCCACGTTGTCCCGTTCCATTATCGCACAGCATTCCGCTGGAGCTGCCGAACTCACTGAGGTTTGCAGGGGCGAAGGTCCGCCAGGAGCGGCGGTGCTGAGGCGGCTCCTTTTTCTCACCCACTGGTCGGGGCTTACACAGCATGGTGTCTGCACCCCGGATAATATCTCCATTAAGCTTCAAGCCGTCGAACACAAGCCGCTCATCCAAACGCACCGCCTCCCTGCTGCGGAGCTCAAAGGCACTGGAGGAGGCCAAGACGCCGTTCCCACAGAGTGCGCTTATGTCCATGGTGCGATGGCTATATGGCAAAGTGCCAACAAAGTGCCTTGAGGACAGGCTTCCCTTGGATCCCGAGTCGATCTGCTCATTCAGACGCACTGTGTCATATATGGACCTCTGGGGAACGTAACAGTCATCAATGTTGAGGTCCTCCTCCTCCCCTTTGCCAACACAAGAAGGGTTCTGCCGCAGACAGTCTGGTCTACTCAGAGGCTTCCCCATTACGACAATAACTTACAAATGAAGTATAACAACGAGGTAAAGGTTTTCAGTGCAACAATCTCTAACAGACATGAAAAACATTAAAAGAAGCCAAAAGGGACTCTTTACTTTTGCAAGTCACCAGGCATACACTTTACCCCAATGATAAGGTAAATAAATACAGCAGTAAAAGTAAAATATAGACTATGAATATACCATTTAAAACAAAAAAATACAATACCACAAAAATACTTTGAATTTATTTAAATTACTTTTATAGAGATTGGCGAAAATAAAATGAATGAAAAAAATATATTTTTAAAAAAATAATAAACTTTTGAGATTTCTCTAATGCATCACTTCTTCCTCTTGAAACATCCTTTTCCAAGATGACAATCCTGCTGGTTTCCATTTCTCCCCATTGTCACAGCTTGTCATTGTTGCTTGTTTCCTTAGTTCTTTATAACTCCATCACATCCAAAAAGAATTTTAGAATTTCCTGAGAACTCCCATAGAGTTATCCACACAGAGGTATCCCGTATGCATAATGGTGGCATATCCCGATACAAATCCTGAAATCTGGGAAAACAAAGCCATAAGCTCCAGGAGAAACAAATAGCCGCTCCTGCCTCTCTTGTGGTCCAACAGGCAATGACAGACACCCTCCTGGCACAGGGCTCAAGGCCCCGCCTCCCTCACATTATTCAGGCAACATCTGCCACAGCTCCATTTGTGCGGCGACCGGTTCATGCTGATTGGTAGACGCTTGACCCTCTTTTAATTCTCCCCTTCTGTCTCCGTGTCCCATTTGACTTCTTAGTGTGCTTCTGCTCTGACAGCAGCCCTCCTCCTCTTGTCAGGGTAGGGCAGAGAGAGAGAGAGAGAGAGAGAGAGAGAGAGAGAGAGAGAGAAAGAGCAAAGCTACAAAAGCGGCCGGCACCCTTTCAGATGACATCACACCAGGCAGAAATAGCTATGCTCTCTGCTCTCTTGCCCTCTCCGTCCCTTGCTTCTCCTCCTCCCTGCCTGGTGTTTTGGAGCCACAGAAGAGCCTGTAGTGTCTCATAATTACAGCAGAATGCTGAGGGAGGAACTAGATGTGGGTAATGAAACACCGTAACCTCTGCCAAGTGCATGACAGGTCTTTTTTCTTTGCAAGTGGACAAGGTGGGAGAAGCTATGGATTAAAGGCTAGACTGAATAAAGAATGCAGTTTTGTTTCTGGTACTTGTCAACATTACGTCAGCGAGATAATCTCTGGATAAGTTCTAATCGCCTGATAGTGTCTACCGTAGTGATCTTCATGGTGCGTTTTACTCTAGGGAGATTCCAAATTTTAGGTAGTGTCATTGACGTCGAAAAAAAAAAATGTGGATGGGTCCTCCCCCAGAGGACTTTTACTGGAGTAGACGCCATTTACATTAAGTGTACATAGCCTGCCTTGTTGACTAAACGTCTTTAGCGACTGTTGTTTGGTAGCTTGTTGTAAGTCACCCACTACAGCTCACACACCGATAAGCCTGTGTGTGAACTAATATTAGGCTAATACTGTAGATCTACCACTGTGTTGGGGTTTTGCTCAATACTATGTGGAAGAAGCACGATAATGTAATAATTATATTACTGCGTGGTGAACCTATGATAATATTTAAACAACTATTGCTTTATGTTGTAGGCCAGATAAAACAACAGAGAAAAGAAAAACGGACATGAGATCATTTTGCAGTGCACCAAAACACCAAAACAGCATTATTTGTGTCCCCTTCAAAGACTACCCTTGAGAAATGTTATGTTTATTGCCCCCCCCCCAACTGTTTGATGACGTTTACACCCATGTAATATGTGAAACCCCTAATCTAGGAGATTCAAGTGTTGCCTGTGTTTGATGACGTTGCGGTGAATTACACACTTTAATGCTAAGCGTGTCTGGAGTAGTGAACAGCGCGCAGGCATCCAGAAATCAGAACAAGAGGAAACTGTAAAACTGGCAGAGGTGAAGAGGTTAAAGAGATGTCTGGGATTTAAAGAAGGGATATTTTGAAATAATCCAGGCAGTGAATTAAGAAAGACATTTATTTTTAGAGATCCAAGGTCCAAGTCTCTAATTTCTGCGAGACGTGTTTACTACTGTTGACGCCACATAGACGTCTCATGGAGCAAATAAAAAGGATTTATCTTTCTATGACGCCATTCGTTTGGATGAACTTGACCATTTGCTGTGCTTTACAGCCGTTTGATCTCAGGGCCTCGTTTATGGAACATGAGCGATTCGTATGTAAAATGTGCCAGTTTACACATGAATGATTTTACAAACATTTTACACAGAAGTTCATGACCCAACCATTTGCAGGTGGCAAAAAAAGCTTCCAACTTTGCAGAGGGGCTTTTAAATGTAGATGAACACATTCTCTGCCCTGATGTTACATGCATTAATTTAAAACCAGACATGATGTGAAACAATGCCAGTCTGTGCACAGAAACCGGGCAGGGATGGTTCCCCATCCGAAAAAAACCTCTGTCAACAGAATCTCTCACTATTCACATGAACAATACCCACAGGCACTGAAACGCAGAACTATTATTTAGACGAGAACAAAGGTTTGGTTGAGAAAAAAAGAAAATTCTCAGGGTAAATTCCTCCAGCACTCAAGGGCTGAGATCCGCTGGGCCAAAAACGCTATCTCACTCACTCTCTCTCTCTCTCTCTCTCTCTCTCTCTCTCTCTCTCTCTCTCTCTCTCTCTCTCTCTCTTTGTCAATGTCCCATGCAACATGATCACAGTTAAATAACAACTTCATCATAATGCAACAATGTGCATACGTTCTGGTGCTCTGCTGGTGCAGGGTTTCAGGTTCCCAGTTGGGCGTCTGTACAGTGAGTCAGGCTGATGATTCAGCCAACACTGGGGGCCTCACAAAGACCCTTTTCCAATCATCACCTATGGAATTACCAACAGCTATGATTCAAGATCCAGAAATTCCCACAGGTTTGCATGAGACAGTAATGTCATGTCTAAGTAGTGGAAAAGAAGACAAACAATTCCTTAATTTCCAAACATTTCCTGTAAAACTCACCGCTACAATGTTGTGGTGCGGTTTGACTTGCTATGTGTTTGCTAAGGTGTTCTGGGTAGTTGTTAGCATGTTGTGGGTTGATTCTAGCAAATTACCCCACCACTCAGTCTCTATAGTTGCGTTTCCACTCTCACTTCGGGGCTTGAGCGGCCTTCCTCTGGCCCAACAACCAGTGTTTTTTTGGCCCACCGAATACCTGGTCCAAAGCGGGCCAGCTCAGGCTTGAGGAGGGGTTATGAACAAAGGTGGAGTTTACCCAAGTCAGGAGACCGCGGATGATTTCATATATCAGCATTAAAGACGTTTAATGCTGGTATATTAGCTCAAAACTCACTTTCAGACAGCAACGAGTGTTTGAAATAACTTCTGTTCATGATCCGATGGGGATTCTGATCACTATAAGGCAGAAATAGTGCTGCAAAAGACTTTAGAGGGAACTTTTGGGACTGTCACTGTCAACATATTTTTGTTAGAATAGAAATTATAATTCATTCAAAATGTGATGTTAACATATAAAAAAACAGAAACAGACGCAACTGAATAAGTTTGCGTGTCCTCTTTCTTTAGCGAAATAAAAGTACATACCACTTTATTTCTGTGGGACTAATGACACAAATTAATTAATTATGATCAATGTATCACTTATTACGGTAAAACATCAATGCTTGGGTTTTAAAATCTTTAAGTAAACGACAAAAATGCCATGTTTTTATTATGTTGGTTTTGCAATCTCACTAGTTTCCAGTGATTTCTTTCTGATTAATTTTCTGATGAAACTTCCGTTTGTTGGTGAAATGAGGGGTGTGTGTGACGTTGTTCCAGAGAGGTGTGTTACGAGCGGGTTTTAGTGAAGCGCTGCAGAGCTTCTATCCCGACGGAGGAAACACAGCGTAGTTTTGGGCTCAGTGCTACAGGTCTATTAGCCCAGCCCTCACAATGGCCCGACCGTGGAAACGTGGTCCTTACACATGGCTCAGCTCCCTATATATTGGGTTCACAACTGAATCCAGTGGACTGAAGTAGCAAAGATAAGGATAAACAAGCAACACATGCATATTCTTAGATTTTTTAAATGACAAAAGAAAAAAAGTCTATGCCTCTCTTTGTGTTTCGTGATCTGGGTAATTTCCCTGCGTTTAATGGCCGTATCAGTGAGAACAAAGCTGATTTTCCAGCAGCAGCTGATGTAGCAGTGATCATCCATCCAGACATTGAAAAGAACAAAAAGAATGGGGGAGCCCGAACAACAAGGGGCCAAATGATCGACTGAACGGCGGCAGCTGATGCTTGAGCACATCGCATGGAAGTCCATGCTTGATTCATATGCACATCCAAATATAGGTTAAGCTACTTTCAGCTACAAGCGTTTAAATGCTTTCTGGCCGATGCTTTATCCCACTTTAAGGTTTTATCCAGGGCTGATATTGTAAATCACATTGTTTTGTGCAGCAGGTTTTGTATAATAACATTACAATATTATCCATCCTAATATTTCCTATGATTTCTCCTAGTAGTAAACTGTAACAAAAAACGGAGAAATCTCCTCCTTTTGTTTATGATAAGAATCACACTCCGTTGCCATAAAAAAAGAGTAGAAAGAAGGCTTTGCTCCAACCACTGGAGGCACAAACTTCATTTTTCTGGGGATTTGAACAATCCAGAAATTCCTGCAGAAACATACTTTTCCAAATGATGTCCCACTTGAAATATGGAGTCAAAAAACATCCAGGAATCCGAACTGACAGGCCAAAACAAATATGTAATTTTTGAGAGGTGAAGTCAACTTCTCTAAAAATACTCCTGGTTAAATACAAGTTGAGCTGTGCGTCTGTAGCACAGAAAACATTCTCATCTCAGTTTGAAAAAATGAACAATCACTAAACAAAACAAGGCAAACTAATTATTTACTGGTAATGTAACACTGACAATACAGTTGTATTTTATTGAAACACCCTTTAATTCTTTGATTGAGACAATATCATAAATATGTATTGAAAGCAAACACACTATAACAAAAATAGACTGAGCTGATTTTTGTAAATATAGGAATATTCATGTTTTGCAAACATAATCCTTAACTATAGCAGATTAAAATGCAGAGAAAAATAAATTAGCTAGCAGCTAAAAATAAGAGCGCTAAACATCTATTGTTTGCAGTGAATGGAGAGGCCTGCCCTAGCACTCGCTAACAGGTCAAGGAGCAGAAGTCAGACCCTAGCTTTCACTGCGCCACTGCGATACACAGCACCCCACTGGCCCCCAGCTGGCCCGCTGCACATTCGCAACAATGCCCCATCAGCTGACTTTCTTTTGTTAGCACCAGATGCTCACAGACATATTGAACTGTCCAGAGAAAGATCTAACACGGGGCTCACAGACCAAAACCATGCCACATAACTGAGGTAGCAAAAATCTGCATGTAAAACTGCAGAAACAACAGCACCTAAAACGAACACAGTATTTAAAAACATTTGTGAAAAGTTTTGCTTGCAAACTGTAAAGGATTAGTTCACCCCGGAATAAATATATATGTATTGAAGAATTATATTAAAAAATATTCTGGCTCTTCCATGCTTTATAATGGGAGTGAAGGGTACCATTTTTTTTAAGCCCAAAATAGTGCATCCATCCATCATAAAGGTAATCCATACAGCTCCAGGAGGTTAATAAAGGCCTTCTGAAGTCATGCATTATTTAAAGAAAATAATTTATATTTATAACGTTATAAACTATAATCACTGGGTTCCAGTAAAGGACGTGCCAGTCGAGTTCCGGCGGGAGAGTGACCTCTGACCCGACGCATGATGAGTGACCTCTGACCCGACGTAGGATGTAGGTGTAGCGTAAGCTCAGGTGAGAGTCGACGCCTCTCGCGGTTCAAGCAACAAACTCAAGCTCCTCCCACATTTCACTTTAAAAACTCTCATTTTAGCCTCCTAATTTGTGACCGATGTTTGTTTTGCTCTATCCTCTGCACTTCCAAGTTCATCAATACGTCATGCGGCGGGTCAGAGGTCACTCTTCCTCTGGAACTCGACTCGCATACGACCGTTACCGGAAGCCAGTCATTATAGTTTATAAAGTTATAAATATGGATATTTTTCTCACAAAAAACACATTGCTTTGCTTCAGAAGGCCTTTATTAACCCCTTGGAGCCGTATGGATTACTTTTATTATAGAGGGATGCACTTTTTTGGACTTCAAAAAAACAAGGTACCGTTCACTCCCATTATGAATCGTGAAAGAGCCAGGATATATTGTTAATATAACTCTTTAAATAAAAATATAACTTATGGGGTCATTTTCATTTTTGGGTGAACTATCCCTTTAAGTGTGATGTAAAGGTGACGTGTGATTTCTGTGCTACTAGTGGCTCCAAAAGGAACTGCAGTCTGTTTGATTGAGCGGCCTAACCGGGCACAACCAACCCCGTGATTTTGTCCAAAAAAATGTAACACTGGGGCTGACTGAAACTTGCTTGAAGATGGTCAATATTTCTAAAAATCTTTTTGGTGCCACAGGTGGTGCATAAATTACACACTTCACCTGTTTAAATACTTTTTGGTTCCACTGTAGATACAGATCTTGTTCATTATGAAATGCAAAGCTCACATTTACCTCATAATCTTTTAAGTGTAAGACTACTAATAGTGTCGCTAAAGGTAATTTCTAACAGTTTTTACTCGCCGTATATCAATCCTTTAAAATGTCAGTGCACTGCTATGCATCTTCTAGAAGGGGAACAGAACAAGGTGCGACAAGGAAATGAATCTTAATTTTACCTTGAACGACTCCAGTTGTTGGTTAATGACTTCTGTTTCCAATCCAACAGACCCTTGGGACTCCTCTTGCTTCTCTGCGCTGCTCAGTTTGTGGGTAAACTCTTGCGCCTTGCTGTAGAACTCCTCCAGATGACTGAGGGTCTCCTCAACCTGATCTTTTCTACCGGTGGCTCGGTCCATCAGCTTTCCACATTGCTTGCCCAGGGCTTCCAAGTCTCTCTTCAGACCCAGGAGATCTGGTGAAGCCTCTGACTCCAGCATCTTCTTGCAACTGTCTCTGCCATTGGTTGTGTTGGTCATCAGATCCTGAAGTTTAGCTACAAAGTCCTTGAGAGTGCTTTTCTGATCCCGTAAGATGTCAAGATCCCTGCCTACTGGAGCCATACCATCTAACTCGTCATCCAGGTCTGCAAAGTTTGCAAACATTTCACGGATGCTGTTCTGGAACTGTCCAATGCCCTGGAGCTTGTTCTCCAGGGTGGAGCAAGCATCCTCTACCTTTTTGGTAATTGAAATGTGGTCTTTTTCCAAGCTATCTGCCTGGAGAAGAAGGTCTGTCACACCTTCAACCTCAGAGGCATCTACTACAATACTTTGTGCAAGACCTTTGAGATGCTCAATCTGGTTGTGGACACCCTCTAAGCTGTTCTGCTGAGCCTTCATGTTGGTCAGGTTCTTGTTGCTGTAGGCCTGGACACCCAAGGAAGCATGAGAGTCGAGCTGTTTCCTGGCACCCTCCAGTTGGCCTTTGGCTTCTTTCTGCAAGTCGTTGAACTCTTTCAGCTTCTGCGAAATATTTTCTAACGTTTCTCTCTTGAGCATTAAATCTTCTGTCAGCTTATCCACTCTTTTACCAATGGTTGCCTTCTCCTCCCTAACCGTATCGCCATCTGATGTGACGACCTCCAGGAGGCTGTCCGCAGCTGTGTTCACTATCACAACTTCCCCTCTGTGCTTGTCAACGTCCTTCTGGATGGCCTTCAACTGCAAGAGGGAGCCCTCAGTCTCCAATGAGTTCACGCTGAGCTTCACATTCTTCTCCCTGTCTTCACACTCTTGCAACCATGAGCTCAGTTTCTCTAAATGCTCCTTGTACTTCAAAGCCCTCTGCATGGCCCCTTGGAGCTTTTCTGCTTGCTCAGCATTGCTTTTCTTCACATCATCCCAGCTGGACTTTAGAGCAGAGAGCTGTCCCTGAAGGGCCACCTTTTCTGCCCCCTCCGTTCTCTGGAGGAGAGTTTCACCCTCTTTCATGATGGTGTTATAAGGTTCCTCATGGTCACTAATGGCCTTCTGAACAGCACTGTTCTCCTTGAGACTCTGTTTTAACATCTCTGGATACGCGGAGATGGGCTGTGTCTTGCACTGCTCCTGGAGAGTTTGATTCAGCCAGGCTTGGAAGTCCTTAGAAGTCTGATGGAACTGCTGGGAGCTGGCAAAGGCCGAGTTGAGCTGCTCAATCCGCTTTCCTGGTAAACACAAGTTAAAATCAAAGATAAGGAGTCTCAACAGTCGTGTCTGAGCAGAGCAAAACACTACAAGTGTCAAGCATCAAGCGCTTTTTTTGCCATGATTGAAAGAAAAATGCTGTGTGAAGTGACAGCACAGCCAATTGGAACATGGCTGATGTTTGCTATAGATCTGTGTAGTTGTTATGGGGCTGTTGCCTCCTACTTTTAATGGGAGGTTGTTAAAGCCAGCTATAAAATTTGCATTCTTCCTAGTGTCAGCCCTTTACATTTGTTTGCTTCTCTCCTACTCTCCGTGCTGACATACGGTATTTTAATACAGCTGGATTATACCAGGGAGTCTATGAAAGCAGACAAGGTTTGTTCCAGAAGTTGCTGCAATTTGTTGCTATAGGGGTCTGCAAAGGCACTAAATACAGGAACAGCTATGTCCAGGGCCTCATCAAGCGCCAAATATGAGTAAAATCCGGCGTTGGTGAGTATATAAAACAGTGTCTCTTGCCAGTAGGCCAATAATGTTTAGGAGAGTTGACGGGCCGGTGCTGTATCGCCACAAAAGTTTAAGCCATGCCAATTTAAATATTCAAGTGAAAGAAGACACAAAAACAAGCTAATTGTGTTACTCGCTCACTGTGGAAGGTTTTGTGTGCGCCAACATCCGAAGTGCTAGACAGCGTGCGAATAGTAAACTGAGCTCTCTTTCACGTCTTCTTGCACTTGATTCACATAAAATTATGTCAAAAAATAGCAAGTATCCTAGTAAACATAGTCAGATATGTGTTAAGTGAATGTAAACGGTACAGTATCAGTATATTAGATCCGTGCATTCATTCTTAAAGTGACAGCAACCTAATATTCCTGCTGCCGTCTGTGTTTTTAATGTTAATCAAACAACATTGGCCGATACATTTTCTTAAATCACCAACCATTGGCAGGTGTGTCAAAAAGTTAGTTTTAGGTCCTGGCTAAGCTGATAAGTGGGTAACGCTGATTAAGACTATGCAACAAAAATAAAAACAAAGCACTGCAGTCACTTGATGTGGTGTAACAGTTTATGCCACATTAAGTGATGTTTATTGTTTGCTCTCTCCCTCTTTACATGTTTTAAAGATCATGGCTTCAGCTATAATCAGACACAGGTGGAATCTGCAGACTTTTTGCATTTTCTGCCCTGACTTGGAATTGACTTAAACATAGTGAAGTGTGTTCAACTTAGCTCTGAGTAAACATTATCAAACTGGCCAAAGTACTTGATTAATGAGCGTGCAGAGGTTAGGGGTGGATAGGACTTCATGAATGAAGGGCATTCATTCAAATTCTAAGGAAATGTGTGTGCAAATAGAAAATCAGTGATGTTGCAGAAAGGAAGGAGTTGAAGTTAACTACAATACCTGCTTTGTCCTCAAGTTGTGTAAATGGTTTCGTGACAGCCTCAAGCTGTTTCGTCAGGTCTGCTCTGAGATATTCCTCAGTCACCATGGCAGAGAGCTCCGAGCAGACGTTTTCTGCCTCTTTCAGCCTCTTTTTCTTCTCTCGTAGTTGAGCCAGGATTGCATTGGTGGCTTCAATCTGTTTCTTGACTTCATCAGGTTGGGTGCTGAGAGCTTGCTGGTTATTAAGCTCTGTCTCCAGGCAAGTGGCACTTTTATTGAGGCTTTGCAAAATCTCCTGGAATTGAGTGGTCTTACCGACCGCCTGCTCAATGAGGGCATGTCTTTGAGACAGCTGACCTGTCAGGGCCTGCCACTTCTGGGAAATAGATGCCAGCTGTTCTTTAACCTGCTCTACAGCAGGATCCTGCTTCTCGGATGCACTAGTGATTGCTGTGGCGGCTTCGGTCAACTTCTCATACTGAGGCTTGCGGCTGTCAAACTCCTTGAGGAGAATCTAATCAGAGGAATGACATTAAGCAACAGGCATTTACAGATGAGCAGTGGCATGACACATAGTACAGTATGTCACTCCATCTGTGGAACTTAAACAATTGACCAAAATTTTGTCATCATTCCAAACTGGTTTGACTTTTATCCATAAAACACTGAATGTTTTTCGTACTGCTCTTTTCCATACAATGAAAACTCTGTCAAACTTCAAAACCAACAAAAACAAAACAAATATGTCCATATTACCAGTGTACTATATTCCAGAAAAGATCACTCCGATCACTGATTACTAAACATCACATCAAATGCCATTGATTCTTTTGTTCCATTGACTGATCAAGTGTGATGTGCAAATAAGAAAAAAAATGACTTCAATTTTGGTGTGTTCCTCGCATAAACCTATCATATGGTTTCAGAAAACATTTAACATGAGCGTCATATGGATTTTTCATATGGTGCTTTGTGTCCGTATAGAGAAAAAGGCAGTAGGAACATTCTTCAAAACATCTCCTTTAGAAGAAGGTCACATGGATTAGGAACATCATGAAGGTGAATGATGACAGAAATGTATTTTAGGGTGAATTAGGGCTGGGCGGTATGACGATATATATTGTGATATACTCAGAAACGTAGAGAGCTTGTGATGCCAAATTCATAGATTTTTGTGGTTGAACGCTCAAAACTATTCATATCTTGAAATAAGACATTGGTAATATCGCCCATCCCTAGAGTGAACTATTTGCTTAACTTCATATAACCTTTAATATTTTGATAATACCATTCTTTCACATGAGTTACAGCTCTTATCTGTGTTTACGGCATGACTGCCAGTACCTGGACTTGCTGCTTTTGTGTGTTAAGCATGTTGGGATCCATAGACAACGACCCCAGAACGCCCATCATCAACTCCTTCTCCTGCAGCCACTGCGAGAGTTGTGGTTGGGTCGTCTGGAAGAGCTCCAGCATGCGGGACGACTCCTCCAGGTGCTGTTTCCTGATCTCCATGGTGCCCCTGACCTCCTCCCATTCTGCGTCTGTGTGTGGAGCACAACACACATCACTTTATCACTCCCAGCTTCACTTCAGCCAAACTCCTCCACTATCAGCTTGAGCTTTCGCAGGAGCTTCAGTTCACACCAGGGTCGGAAATTAAAGGGGGCTTGGGCAATAATGCCATCAAGATAAACAAAAATACCAGTTCAATTCAAGATAAAGGGGCAAAAATGCCACTGCTGTTATTAAAATGAATCAATTGCAGTATTACATTTAGATCTGGTCACGTTGCATCAAAGATTTCTTGCAGCGTTGAGCGTTACAGCCAATCACAGACGTTCTGTTGAGCACATGAATGGGACGACCAATCAGAGGTGTTTAAATTAGTCACCAGTGCAGAAGGAATCAGGTGAGTTTTGATCAAGCGCACACTCTTGCGAATGCTGTCCTCATAAACAACAAAGTGTTTGCTGTAAATAAGAGATTCATTGTGCGGTGTAGTCAGCTTCACTGATTATAACATTAATTACATTTTTTGCGAGATTGCAGAAATGAGCTTGCACTAAACTAAAGTCATTGACCGTGTCAGTTTTGGGGAATGATTTTTGCTTGCTTTTGTTTTTCAAACTACTATGAGTATGTTTACACAAAAACGATGTACTAAGTTTTTCTTTTGCATCCAATGACTAAAAGCGCTGTATTCTGCTGCCAGGCCAATAGATGGCGATGTCACTTCGTAAAGAAACACTACGCACCTATAGACTGAACACGTATTACACAGGCGCATGACGTCAACGTTTTCACAAATTCATGCTTTTTTAATTTATACCGAGACGACAACGATGAAAAGTTTGTGTTTTTTCTGTGTAGCTTATAAGAATGTGGTGTATAAAAATGTTTTTAATGTATTCTATGGATTGACATTAATAACCAATTATTACAATATCAAGGGCAATAATCAATAATAATGACTGTTTTAATCTTGCTGGCCTCAGTGCTAGTTTTTATATTTATAACATCAACTAAACTCTGTTTTTAGCATTTTCAGAATAAATTCTATTTATAATACATTTATAATTGATATATATGGTGCATCTGAGCAGCATTAAACAGTCTGTGTAAATATGCATAAATGCCAGTGTGAAAATGGCTTTGTTGATGTTTATAAAATTGTGCTGGTAACAGCCAACATTGTATGTCATTATTCTGATTGGATGAATTCATTGATTAAATGTAAGTATTTGAAATTAAAAGACAATGCATTTAGGTCATTATAAAACTTGCCCCCTCAATGGAAAGGTCATTTCTGAGCCTGGTTTGCAGTCGCTGCAGGAGATAAGTGTGTGAATTTGCACCTGGCCGTCCACACAGCAGATAAAGGCAGATTAATGCTTTTGGATGCGATGGACACATACCTATCTGTGCCAGCATGTGCTTCCACTTTTCTGCCTCGGGTGAATCCGCGTTCTCCTCGATCAAGCCCAGCAAATTCTCCCTGAGCTGCTGGAGCTGCGCTTGCTTTTGTTTCATTTTCTCTTCAACGACCTGCAACACAGCATAATGAGCATCTTTTTCAGTGCTTACAGTTTAAAGAATGGCCTTATAATGGGGAATCGTCAAGGTTTTCATGTAGAATTTATAGCATGGTAGGCCGACACAGAGCTTTTTACAGAATTTCTGCGCTGATTGTTGAGGAAAATCTGCAAAATGACATGGAATGGACTGAAATATGACCAAAACTTCTTACTGTAACTCGTCCAACAACTTCCTCAAACTTGGCATATCCATTGATCCCAGCAACCACTAAGTAAACCTTAACAATCGCCTAATAACCATCTAAAGCAGGAATTCCCAAACTCCCTGAAGGGATTCAGTGGGAAGGGCAGGGGTTTGTAAGTTGATGAAAAGCTTATAATTAATTTGGATGACTAAAATAAATAGTTGTGACAGCACAATCAATCAAAATAAAACTCACATCATGATATGGATTACTGCTATTATCAAATCAAAGGCTGTGATTTAATTAAATAAGTATATAGTCTGTTGCTGCTTCTCGTAAAAACCATCTCTTCACTTAATTTACACATTTGCATAATTATCAACATTCCTGTGGATGGACGTTTACAGCATTTCACCAGCATTCCTACAAAACCAACGTTTGTGGATCCTAACATTTGAAAGTGAAGAATTTAAGACATACTAGGGGGTGAAATTTATCAGGACAATTTACAACTGTATTTCTATCTTAAATCATTTTAATAATTAATTAAAATGATTTAATAAAAATAAGCCCCAAAATTTGTGCAGCCCTATAAATAATTATATTTAAATAAAACATAAAAAACGGTAACACTTTAGTATGGTGAACACATATTCACTATTAACAACGACTTTTGCCTCAATAAACTCCTAATTTACTGCTTATTAATATTTAGTAAGATCGTTTTTGTAGCATTTATGTTTAGGTATTGTGTGGGTTAAGGGATGTAGAATAGGGTCATGAAGAATAAGGCATTAATATGCACTTTATAAGTACTAATAAACAGCCAATGTCCTAGTAATATGCATGCTTATAAGCAACTAGATAATAGTTAATAACTGAACCCTAAAATAAAGTGTTACCTAAAAAATGTCATATTTTATCTGTTTACTTGCATGTCATGTGACCATCATAAATATTAAGTATTCATTATAAGCATTCTTACTTCCAGTGTAAAATAAAATAATAAACACATTTAAGTTTTTTATTTTATTTTACAGGACAATTGTAAATTACAACTTACAAACTACACACACACACAAACACACACATGTTGTGTTTCCATGTTTTATGGGGACATTCCATAGGCGTAATGCATTTTATACTGTACAAACCGTATTTTCTATCGCTACACTGCCCCTGCCCCTAAACCTACCCATCACACACACACACACACACACACACACTGCCCCTGCCCCTAAACCTACCCATCACAGGAGACATGCTGCATTTTATATATTTATATAAATATATATATACTTAGTGTGACTTATAAGATGTTTTCCTCATGAGGACCAAAAAATGTCCCCACAAGGACAAAAATTTGGATATTGCCATCTTTGTGGGGACATTTTGTCCCCATACCGTAGGGATTACCAGTCCACACACACACACACACACAAACACACACACACACACACACAATATAATAAGAATAAGCCCCAATGCAAGTTTATGTTAAATGTATATGTAGTGCAGCCCTATATATAATTACATTTCTAATTAAAACTAATCTAAATTAAATATTTGATATGTTTACTTGCATGTCATGTCATCATAAATATTAATATTTTAACTTCCAGTATAAATCATTATTAAAATTATATATTTTTTAATTTCACAGGACAATTATAATTTAGATACGTATTTATATCTGTAATAATTTTAATAAGGAATTAAAACCAAATAATAAAAATAAACCCCAATATAAGTCCAGCCCTATATACTATATATACATTTCAAATTAAAACAATCTAAATTAAATGTTTTATCTGTTTACTTGCATGTCATGTAACCATCATAAATATTATATATATATATATATATATATATATATATATATATATTTTTTTACATGACAATTGTATTTTACAACTGTATTTATATATTTTCATTTTTGATCAATAATTAATTATTGTTAAAATAATTAATTAAAATAATTAATTATCATTAATTAAAACAATATAATAAAAATAAGCCCCAATAAATATAAATAAATTTAAAATGAAAACTATCGAAATTAAATATTTAATCTGTTTACCTCCATGTCATGTGACCATTAACCAACATCAGATAACCATGGATATATGTAAACGAACGTGTTGGTAAATTATTAAAATATTGACTTAAAATCTGAGGGGGTCAATATTTTACGTCTAAGGGGTTCAGATGCAAAGTAATGCTAATAAAGCAGACATAAGCAGGCTTATTCACCTTCTGTTGCTCTATCTGTGATTTGACAGTGTCTTTCCCAGATGGCTGGTTACTCCACGATGACGATGCCGTCTTCTTTGTGTCTTCCATCCACTGACGTAAAGACTCGGCCTGTTCATGCACCCCTTGAACTTTCTTCAGCACAGCGCTGAGCTCGGACGACCGGGCCTTCAGCAGCTCGCCCAGATGTTCATAACCGCTGCTAATGCAGGACACGTTCTGCTGCACCAGCATCAACTCTATAGGCAAATAAAGCAACAGATTTACATCGGCCATCATAACAGTTATTGGTCGAAGCATGAAAACTAGTATGAACTTTCACCTTGGTTGGTCAGATAGGCATGGCTTCCTGGACCAGAACCGTTACTGACAGCTGATCCTAAAGAAAACAAATACGTGTGTATGTGTGTATGTGTGTGTTCACTCCAGGTGGAAGTAATGAGTGATCGTGTAGAACTGAGACATGCACTACATGTTTTAAAATACTCCTTGGCAATACCTGAGTTGTGATGTATCTTGGCTTTGGCCGGTGATGTCAAAGCACTGATTAGGCTACATAGAGCAGATCCTCTGCTATTTATATCCTGGACGGCAGGAGCTCTGGAGGTCCATTCATCCAGCAAGCCCTGCAGACAGCAGCAAAAGAGCAGAACATGACATCTGAAAACTTTCAAATTTACGCAGAGTTAAGAGACATTTTGACATTTTCATTATTCTCCGTTGACCTTTGTAACATGACACACACACATTCCCGAATGCTGAGCGATGCTGGAATCCAGGAGGATGGATGTGACTACAGTAACTCCCTGAAATAAACACTTTCAAACACAAAACATGATCCCCTGTCTATCCTCCTTATATGGGGGTTCCTCAGAGAAACCTGACAGGCATTTAATGGGGAAATAAAACTATTATTCTAGTTTGAAAGGGAGGAAATAGATTTAACCCATGCAACCTTATGGACATTTTTATCTTTTCAGTTTTTTGTTGTTGATAATTTTGCCTGTGTTAATGAAAACTGCATTAATGTTGGCATGTATGAATTTGACTATTTCACCCCAATTTCCTTTAATAAATCTATTTTGCACTAAGTACACAACATAGTTCCTCCTTTTAGACAAAAATATCCCAATTGAAATCCATTAAAACTGCAATTTTTAATCCCAGGGCCATTTAACTATAAAATGATGCAATCTTAGTTAATAAGGCTTTGAATTTCAAGCAATTTTATATATTGTACATCAAATAATTTTCATAAATTTAAACCTCCATAACTTTATTGGGTTTGGTTTCACTTGTTAAACCTTCACTTCAACAATAATCTGCCACGGGTCTTCTTTAAAACGAGACCAAACTTAAGTTACCACCATTTTACAAAACAACTGGGAAAAAATTATTGGTTATAATGGAAATTGATGAAGGATGGTTTGAACATAAGACATTTATTTAATTATGATTTGATAGTATGTTTACTCTGTGTTGTAAAGTATTTGAGACTTGTAATTTACAGACAATAAAACATGTAATAAAAATAACAGCCCCAAAAAAATGTCATTACAATCTCAAATCATTACTATCACACACAATATCCAAAATCACACCAGCTCACATTAAAACCCCTTTAACTGACTATAAGTAACTTTTTTCAACTTCATGTCACTAACTCTCATTAGAGTACTGTCTGCTTAATATCTGACTCTTTAATATCTATATCTTAATATTAAGCAATATTATCGACTTTTATTATTGACTGCAATGACACTATTGGGTGGAAATTGAGCTGGACGATGACATCACTGTTTTCTGCAGAATTGAACTAATTTCATAATTGATGAGCTTTACACAGTTATTGAGTTATAGTTTATAGTATAGTAACAGTCATAGTAACTAAATCAACACTAAACTGATTTGACCTGAATAATGACTGTTTACTGTTGACTCTTTACAGCAGAACTGAATTCTGTTTGCATCATTTCCTGTTCATCACTGTAAAGCTATAGATGCAGGTGGCTTGAAATGATTGCAGAGTTGATAGTTTCTGCTGACTGTAAACTACATGTCGACTTATTCTACATACCTGGGTAGGGTTGCACCAGTTGTTTGTGAGTTCTAGGGATGTGACGGTGAGGAGGTTTTCCCACAGGTTAATCTACATGTGACAACACCAGTATCACCGGCAGGGGCTTTTCCAAGCGAAAGTAAAATGGCCACTTGGGCATTCATAAGCGGAGCGGTGTGGAGCAAATCAAGTGTTTTCAATGAATTCCTATGAAAGTTAAGCTTCCATAGGCATGATCTGAAAGCGCACCAGACTGGACACACACCCTGAATGCCCGTGCAGCCGTGAATGAATGCCCGTGCGGCCGTGATAATTTTACTTTCGGTTTAAAATTAGCGCAAAATCAGGGGCGGGTTGCTTGAATGGTGGGTTCATTAGCCTATTATTCTTAATGAAAAACACAACAACGAAGCGGTACAATGACAAACTCCCTTAAATAGATGCTTTTACATTCCGCTTTGAAACCTAATCTTCAGCGATCGTCTTGTCTGTGAGCTCTTCTCTCTCTGATGAATGAGATCTGACTCCTGCTGCTGTTTGTGCTGCGGCTCTCGTTCGCTCACGCTGTATTGAACAGACACGTTCAGTTTTTAACTGTAGTGTCTGTTCTCTAAATGAACTAAATTATTTGGCCCCACTTTATATTAGGTGGCCTTAACTACTATGTACTTACTGTGTTCATATTGTGTTGCAAAACACCTTTGCTGATATTGAGGGGATACTGGGTAGGGTTAGGGACAGGTGTGGTGGGATGGGTTAGTTTAAGGGTAGGGTTATGGACAGGTGTTGTGTATGGGTTAGTTTAAGGGTAAAGTAGGGACAGGTGTGGTGGTATGGGTTAGTTTAAGGGTAGGGTTAGGGACAGGTGTGGTCGGGTGGGTTAGTTTAAGGGTAGGCTTAGGGACAGGTGTGGTGGGATGGGTTAGTTTAAGGGTAGGGTTAGGGACAGGTGTGGTCGGGTGGGTTAGTTTAAGGGTAGGGTTAGGGACAGGTGTGGTCGGGTGGGTTAGTTTAAGGGTAGGGTTAGGGACAGGTGTGGTCGGTGGGTTAGTTTAAGGGTAGGGTTAGGGACAGGTGTGGTGGTATGGGTTAGTTTAAGGGTAGGGTTAGGGACAGGTGTGGTGGGTGGGTTAGTTTAAGGGTAGGGTTAGGGACAGGTGTGGTGGGGTGGGTTAGTTTAAGGGTAGGGTTAGGGACAGGTGTGGTGTATGGGTTAGTTTAAGGGTAGGGTTATGGACAGGTGTTGTGTATGGGTTAGTTTAAGGGTAGGGTTAGGGACAGGTGTGGTGGGATGGGTTAGTTTAAGGGTAGGGTTAGGGACAGGTGTGGTGTATGGGTTAGTTTAAGGGTAGGGTTAGGGACAGGTGTGGTGTATGGGTTAGTTTAAGGGTAGGGTTAGGGACAGGTGTGGTGTATGGGTTAGTTTAAGGGTAGGGTTAGGGACAGGTGTGGTGGTATGGGTTAGTTTAAGGGTAGGGTTAGGGACAGGTGTGGTGTATGGGTTAGTTTAAGGGTAGGGTTAGGGACAGGTGTGGTGTATGGGTTAGTTTAAGGGTAGGGTTAGGGACAGGTGTGGTGTATGGGTTAGTTTAAGGGTAGGGTTAGGGACAGGTGTGGTGTATGGGTTAGTTTAAGGGTAGGGTTAGGGACAGGTGTGGTGTATGGGTTAGTTTAAGGGTAGGGTTAGGGACAGGTGTGGTGGGATGGGTTAGTTTAAGGGTAGGGTTAGGGACAGGTGTGGTGTATGGGTTAGTTTAAGGGTAGGGTTAGGGACAGGTGTGGTGTATGGGTTAGTTTAAGGGTAGGGTTAGGGACAGGTGTGGTGGTATGGGTTAGTTTAAGGGTAGGGTTAGGGACAGGTGTGGTGTATGGGTTAGTTTAAGGGTAGGGTTAGGGACAGGTGTGGTGTATGGGTTAGTTTAAGGGTAGGGTTAGGGACAGGTGTGGTGGTATGGGTTAGTTTAAGGGTAAAGTTAGGGACAGGTGTGGTGTATGGGTTAGTTTAAGGGTAGGGTTAGGGACAGGTGTGGTGGTATGGGTTAGTTTAAGGGTAGGGTTAGGGACAGGTGTGGTGTATGGGTTAGTTTAAGGGTAGGGTTAGGGACAGGTGTGGTGTATGGGTTAGTTTAAGGGTAGGGTTAGGGACAGGTGTGGTGGGATGGGTTAGTTTAAGGGTAGGGTTAGGGACAGGTGTGGTGTATGGGTTAGTTTAAGGGTAGGGTTAGGGACAGGTGTGGTGGTATGGGTTAGTTTAAGGGTAGGGTTAGGGACAGGTGTGGTTGATAGCCGTTTGTCTGCTGTCTGTTAGTCATCACCTCAGCTCCGGCCATGTCCCACCTCTTTCCTCGTTATCTGTTATCCGGGAGTGACGCCTGATGACGCGCTGCTAAGATGGCAACGGCCAGCTCGACCCTACTTTACGCTTCAGAACTGCTCTTCAGAATCCTATGGGTGACGTCACAGACACTACATCCATAATTTTTTACAGTCCATGATAATGATTTCATTTGACATGCACAACATGGACCGACGAGACAGATGCACTCACCGGCGCACTGTTATGGACGGGTTCGTGTTGAAGAGCCGCTAACTTAGGTCTCATTTCACATAATGTTTTCTCTCTTAAAATGTAAGTGAGTGTAATGTCAGCATTTTCATATACGTGTAAAGGGTAACACTTTATAATAATTACACGCTATGAAGCATTAGTTAAGCATTAGTAAATAGTCAATTAATCATTGAAAGAACTGAAGTCTGTCAGGTAAAACAAGAGCTTATTGATTTAGTTCAGTCTGCCTGCTATATTATTCCGACCGTTACTCCTGATCAGAGGCTTCTGTAATATTTAGTTTATACGTAAAGTTACGCTTCAATGCAAAAATATTTAGTAGTGCATAAGATGTTACGTAGTGGCCATTTACGTCAAAAACAGGCTAAGTTGTAACTTCCACACAGCTGGTGCAACCGGCCCCTGATCCCTAACCTAACAGTCTACTAATACTCTAATGTAGTTGCAAAGTTACTTATAGTTAGTAGAATGTCCTTTATTCCACGACGGGTTTTGATTTTGAGTAGTTCAGATGAATCTGTGTAATCATTCAGTGAGATGTGTGTCTTCTTCTAGTTCCTTTCTGTTCATTTACATCATCATTAAACCCTAAAGGCTTAGTGGCCGCAAACATTAGAGGTGAAAAGTGTGATCCATCACTCACCGTGACCTTCTGCAGGTCTTTTCCCAGGCCCTGTTCACTGCAGTTGGGCTGAAGCACTGGCACTTGCTCTTTTGTCTCCTCCAGCCATTTCATTAACAGCCCTGCGGCCGCTCTGAACTCCTGGAGCTGCTTCTGGCAGGATGAAACCTCCTGCTTCCTGCAACACATATGCATACAGAGCTTTATTGAATAGTCTGACATCTGGCAAAAAGCATAACTATTGTAATATTGGTTTATTACAACACATGGTTTCTATAACAGTCCTAGCTAATCAAAACCCTCACGTTATCCAATTAAATTAAAAACAGGGAGATCCAATACCTTTCAAAATGCTGGGGTCAGTACAATAAAACTGTATAATGTTTGCATAATAAATGTGTGTGTGTACTGTGTATAATTATAATGTATATTTGAATACACACACATGCATGTATATAGTTAAGAAATACTTGCATGTATATATTTATATCACTTAAACTATGTATAAATAAATAAAAATGTATTCATGCATGTGTGCATATTTATATATACATAATGATTATACAGAGTACACACACATATGTAAACATAAACTTTTATTTTGGATGCGATTAATCGTGATTAATCGTTTTGACCACACTAAATATCTCATCATTTTTACTGTATTTTTGATTAAATAAATGAGCACTTCTTTCAAAAACATAAAAAAATCTTGTCGACTTGAAACTTTTGTACGGTAGTGTATGTCAGAGCCAAGACAAACATGAATGGGACATCTGAGGAGTAATCAGTGTATTTCTGTATTGTTTTTAATCTTTAATCACTCACTTCTCCGTGACTGTCTCTTTAAAGGCATTAAAGTTGTCCGAGATGTTCTTCATCTTGCTCTGAAGAAGAGCTGCGCTTCCTTCAGGACCAGACCTGCCGAGTTCCTCAGACAGTTTCCGCAGGGTTTCCACGTCCTCCGCATGCTCAGATAACTCTGCATTAGTGTCCTACAAATAAAGACTTGATTAGAACGTCAATGTGTGAAGCATAAACAGATTATAGGACATAAACAGGCTTTCTCCGAGAGCCGCCTCGCTTTCTACCATTATAGTCAAAATCCTTTAATTACTTCACAAACCATGATTTATAGAATTGCATTGGACAAAAATCTGTGCGCAATAAGTCAATGAGCCCTATTTTACTGATCTGAGAGCATGGTCTGAAGCTCATGGTGCAGGTGCACTTAGGCCGTGTCCAATTCCACTTTTGCTAGTTCAACGACAGAAAATTGGTCAGCGTGCAAGACGCATGGACCAAAAGGGTTGTACCTAGCCTGACAAGCCAGAGCCACATCAAGATCTGGGTCTGGGAACACACCATTGACAGGGCTCAATCCGAGGGGCGGGATAAACAGATGTCTTTCAAATTTCCTCTGCACGCAATAGGATAGGATTGACTTCAGTTCCGTTCTTTGTTCTTTTCTCAAAGAAAAGCTTAACTCCAAGTCTTCCAGAGTCGCGGCCAAAGCCGATTCGAAAGACGCTGTTCGCCAGCTTCTTTGTTTTTAAGTGGCACGCGGAACTACGGCAACTCTGCCGCCATTATGTTAAGCCCGCCCACCGACTCTATACACGATGTGATTGGCCTGACTACAGTTTAGAGATGCTAGACGACCTTGGCTGCAAATTTCATTTGCTGCCGCTAGGGTGCGTCTAGATTTCTAGGAAATCTCTTAATGAGTCATGGGTGTGTTTTAAGTGTAAATTGCAATAAACCAATCAGAGTCTCATCTCCCGTTCCCTTTAAAAGCCAGTTGCGCTCACACCATGACCGATTCACTATTTACATGTGAGCGGAAAGACTGAACGCTTCTCCAGAGAGGAATCCTTTTATTTTTAATATTTAAAACGTTTGTGTGCTGCTGCGCGTCTCTGTGTGTACAAAGCCTTGTTCATACTTTCGTCTGGCTCTGCAGCGATACATGGATAGGAGGATGTATACAACTAAATTAATGATCTCTTAAACATCTACTTTCTTTCTAATTTCATCTAAAACATTTTTATTAAACATGGGTGTTTATTTTCATTAAAAGGCCTTATTTCTGCTACTGTAGGCTCATTTTGTAAATATAAGCAACTCATTTAGACGTGCAAACTGGGTGCCGGTGTGATGAGACGTCATGTTTGGCCAGATTCGCCTTGAACTCGTGCATCTTCGGATGTGGAGCTACATGAAAAGTTACAAAGTTTGACGTGCACACCACCAAGCAAATCAGGGTCTCACGCTCTTAGCGCACACGACCGCCCACTCTGCGATGATGTCATTACACACACACACACACACACACATTATTCAGACACACACACTGGTGTTCAGACACACACACACACACACCTGGTGTTCAGACCACACACACACTATTGACTTTAGAGCAGGTGTGTGTTGGTCAGTGGTCAGTGGTTTTCAGTTCCTCTCAATAGCAACACTCCAACAATGCTCCTGAACACACCTGGTGTTCACACACACACACACACCTGGTGTTCAGACACACACACACACACACACACACACACACCTGGTGTTCAGACACACACACACACCTGGTGTTCAGACACAGACACACCTGGTGTTCAGACACACACACACCTGGTGTTCAGACACACACACCTGGTGTTCAGACACACACACACCTGGTGTTTAGACACACACACACACACACACACCTGGTGTTCAGACACACACACACCTGGTGTTCAGACACACACACACACCTGGTGTTCAGACACACACACACCTGGTGTTCAGACATACACACACCTGGTGTTCAGACACACACACACCTGGTGTTCAGACACACACACACACACACACACACCTGGTGTTCAGACACACACACACACACACACACACACACACACACCTGGTGTTCAGACACACACACACCTGGTGTTCAGACACACACACACACCTGGTGTTCAGACACACACACACACCTGGTGTTCAGACACACACACACATCTGGTGTTCACACACACACACACCTGGTGTTCAGACACACACACACACACACACACACACACACACACACACCTGGTGTTCAGACACACACACACCTGGTGTTCAGACACACACACACACACACACCTGGTGTTCAGACACACACACACACACACACACACACACCTGGTGTTCAGACACACACACACCTGGTGTTCAGACACACACACACCTGGTGTTCACACACACACACACACACACACACACCTGGTGTTCAGACACACACACACCTGGTGTTCACACACAGACACACACACCTGGTGTTCAGACACACACAGACACACACACACACACACCTGGTGTTCAGACACACACACACACCTGGTGTTCAGACACACACACACCTGATGTTCAGACACACACACACACTGTTCAGACACACACACACACACACACACACACACACACACACACACACACACACACACACCTGGTGTTCACACACACAGACACACACACACACACACCTGGTGTTCAGACACACACACACACACACACCTGGTGTTCAGACACACACACACCTGGTGTTTAGACAAACACACACTTGGTGTTCAGACACACACACACACACACACACACACACACACCTAGTGTTCAGACCAGATGCCCGTGGGTGAACAGATGTGCCAGTGCATTTGATATTTAAACAACGAGGAGCTGGACGTGAACATGAGAACTGCGTCGGACTGAAACCAGAAACTGGGTGTATGATAGGGCCCTATGTCTTTAGGAGAGAATCTAATGTTAACAAATATTATTAAAGGTCCCATTTTTCATGTGTTTTTGAAGCTTTGATTATGTTAACAGTGTGCAATATAACATGTGTTCATGATTCATGTGAAAAAACACAGTATTTTTCACACAATTGACTTATCTGTATACAGCTGTTCTCACTGTCCTAAAAACGGCCTGATGATTTCCTTGTTCTATGAAGTCCCTCCTTCAGAAATAAATCTTGAGTTCTGATTGGGCCAGCGGTTCCGTGTTGTGATTGGACAGCAGCTTAGCGCGCGTTGCCGGAAAGGTCCCCCTCTTACCGTAGCGGGAGATCGCGCACTCAATGTTATGATAGACATGGCGACAAACACACTCTACAAACGCAACACTTCCTCTTCTCCACGTGGGAGAGCAACAAGGCCACGCCCCCTGTTTTGCGTATTCTGGTGGGCGGAGTTTAGTCAACAAACTGTTCTAGTGATGTCATTAAAGCAGGAAGTGCAGGGATGTAGTCTAATCCGGCCGTTCGCTGTAGGCTTTGAAAGGGAACTTCTGTTAAATATAATATCTCGCTTGGCATTGAACTTTGAGCGTTATAATTGTACAGGTATTAGTTATGCTCTAACAGCAACATTACACACTAACTAAAGTTTGAAAAATGGGATCACAAAGAGCAGGACCTTTAACTTCTTTATATCCACTATCAGAAGTACAGAGTCACTGAGCTGACAGCATACCTGGACGAGCTGTGAGAGTTCAGTGACGTTCTTTCCCGGTCCGTCTGTCTCTGTCAGAGCCTGTGAGCTCTTCACCACAAACTGCTGCACCTTCTCTGATGTCTTCTCGAACCGCTCCACCTTGTCTCTGAGCTCTTCCATCCGAGACACCTTCTGCTTGTGCCGCTCAGAGGCGTCAGTAAAGCGCTGGGACAGGCCCTCCATCTTAGTCTGGAGCAGAGCGGCAGCTGCCGGGTCAGCGTTCTCCACAAACTTCTTCACCTTCGCCTTCATGGCCGAGATGCTGCTCTGCCTGCTGGATATGTCCTGCTCCAGAGCCTGGAATAACAGACACGTGGCCACTCCATTATTGTGTTGACTGAGTTAAGATTACCTCTCCTTGGGTCATTTTGACCTGAATTCATTTAAAATAAAAAAAAAGTATTAATTTGAGTGGTCCAAGAATGTAGGACTTTGGTCACACCTGAACTTTTGAATTTGAGGAGTTTATGTGGTTGTAATAAAAATAGTAACAAATCCTTCCCTCGTGACTCAATTTAACCCCATAGGAATTAACCCGCACATAAAAAAAGTAAATCGGGATACAATGGAAGTCACTGGAAACCGAAACTGCTTGGTTATGTTATGTTCTACATGATGTAAATGAGTAAATGGACGACATTTTTGGGTGACCTATCCCTTGAAGTGTGCATGAGCTCTGTCTGGTATGCTTTTGTAATGTTAGTTTTGAGTATCTCTGAATGAAAGGTGAAAGGTCACATACTGCCTCCTTGCTAAGTGCATTTGTGATGGAGTTGGAGTCCAGCGGCACTTGTGGCGACTCCTTCACGCTCTCTTCCACCTTCTCCATCCAGCTCATCATCTCGTCCAGCCCGTCCTGGACACTCAGAGAGCGCGTCAGAGTCACTTGCAGCTTCTCGTTGCGGTCGCTCACCGACTTCGACAGGTTGTCGTATCTCTCCACGATGTCGTCTACAAACAGAAGCATATTTATATATATGTTTGATCATGTGGTTCGAGGTGTCAAAGCTCTGCAGGACTGTCAAAAGGTCTGTGTTGCTTTGGCATTTTAATCTTTTTTTGGTTGCACTTTATTTTACAGTACGTGTACTTACAGTGTTCTTACCTGAGAAAGTACTGGGCAATATAAGGTGAAAAAAATCTCTAAATGTATTGGTTTAAATATCATAGCTGCACTTTATTTTACCGTGGTAACGTGTTATACCACTGTTATACCATGTTATTACACGGCTATGTGGAATACTTGATTCTGATTGGTCAATCGCGCATTCCAGTGGTATGTTATTCCCAGATAACAACCGCCAAAATGAATAACACAGGGAACTACGAGTTATCTTGACCGGTACTACTTATGTTTAATGCTGTCGTTGTCTGGCGCCATCTTGTGGCTGTAACACTTAACCGTCGTGGGTTACAATGGAAGACTTCAAGGGTTTACTTTAGAAAGTTTTAAATATGGATATTTTTCTTACCCAAACGCATCGATTTGAATCAAAAGGCCTCTATGAACCCACCGGAGCAGTGTGGAGCACGTTATTTGATGGACAGCTGCATTTTTATGGACTTCAAAAACAGAACAACTACTGCATGGATTAGACAGGACTTTTTAAATATAACTCTGATTGTGTTCGTCTGAAAGAAGAATGTCATATACAGCTAGGATGACTTGAGGGTGAGTAAATCATGGGCTAATTTTCATTTTTGGGTGAACTAACAATTTCAGCATTCATTTCAACACATGGTAAAAACTAATCGTCAGCAATAGATAAAGGCTTAAAGCAGAACTGTTTTTCTTTGCGGAAGAGCTAATACAATATTTCAACTCAAGACAATATTTCGTGTCTAGTTTACTTGAGAGAAGTAGCCGTGTAATAAGCGAGATAATGTACATCCAGACGGTTGTTATCACAGAATAAAACCCTTCAGAGTGACGTAAGACCCCTCCGCGATCACTCTGTCGGGGGTTTATTCTGCGATAACAACCAGCTGGATGAACATAATCCCTTACTTATACTGCTAATTTATGCAGATAAAAAAAATACTGAATAAAATATACTTTAATAATAAATAAAAAGTACTTTGATATTACAGTGGGGGAAGTGTGCTTTATTGGCACGAACATTCTTCACGATCCTAACATGGGCTTTATGTTTTCTTTGCCTTGTGCTTCAGGTGTGAAAGTCCAGACATGCTTCTGCGTGATTGACTCGAGGACTCACCCACTGTCTCCTGAATCTCCTCTGGATTGGACAGCAGGTCTCCCTCTGCGGCGATCAAGGCATCAGCTGACTTCCTCAGCGAATCCACCGCAGCCTGACGGGACGTCGTTTGCCCTTGAAGACTCTGGAACGGACCAATGATCGGACATCAACAGACTGAGCATCTTAAAAGCACAGCATCAGTGGGGTGTGTTCTATCTACAGTGACACTGATCTTTTTTGTTTATCATAAGGACATATACAGCTGCAAGAAACAGTATGTGAACTGCTTGCAGAATCTGTGAAAATGTGAATAATTTTAATAAATTGAAAGAGATCAAACAAAATGCATGTTACTGTCCTGAAGAAGATATTTTACATACAAATGTTTACATATAGACCACAAAATTATTGCTGAATTTATAAAAATGACCCGTTCAAAAGTTTATGAACCCTTGATTCTTAATCCTGTGTGTCGTTCTCTGATGATCCACGGTTGTGTGTGTGTATGAGAGAGTGTGTGTCGTTCCCTGATGATCCACGGTTGTGTGTGTGTATGAGAGAGTGTGTGTCGTTCCCTGATGATCCACGGTGGTGTGTATGTGTTTGTTTATGAAAGTGTGTGTCGTTCCCTGACACACACACACAGCCGCGGATCATCAAGGAACGACACACACTCTCACACACACACACACAGCCATGGATCATCAGGGAATGACACACACTCTCTCATACACACACACACAGCAGTGTATCATCAGGGAACGACACACACTCTCACACACACACACACACACACAGCCGTGGATCATCAGGGAACGACACACACTCTCTCATACACACACACACACAGCAGTGTATCATCAGGGAACGACACACACTCTCACACACACACAGCCGTGGATCATCAGGGAACGACACACACTCTCTCATACACACACACACAGCA
Source organism: Gobiocypris rarus (assembly GCA_023029165.1). Lineage (NCBI taxonomy): Eukaryota > Metazoa > Chordata > Actinopteri > Cypriniformes > Gobionidae > Gobiocypris > Gobiocypris rarus. The sequence continues at coordinate 3,381,920 of CM040927.1, forward strand.
GTGTATCATCAGGGAACGACACACACTCTCAAACACACACACAGCCGTGGATCATCAGGGAACGACACACACTCTCACACACACACACACACACACAACCGTGGATCATCAGGGAACGACACACAGGATTAAGAATCAAGGGTTCATAAACTTTTGAACGGGTCATTTTAATAAATTCTGCTTTTTTTCTGTCCTGTGGATTATACACGAAAACATCTTTTATGTAAAATATCTTATTCAGGACAACATTAAATACAAAATAGCATGCATTTTTTATGATCTCTTTCATTTAGTTAAAATTATTTTCTGATACCACAAGCATATTTTTCTTGCAGCTGTTTATACAGACCACAAAGGTCAGAAGACAGTCGTAATACACCTCTCTAGAGAACAGTAATGAACATCATTTTCTCCCTGCGTATCTGATCTCGCTGCTGGTCAGCCGAATGTGGTGCATCATGGGAGATGTAATCTATTTAGTCTGCTTCTCTATCCATAACTAGCTATAATAATGCGTCACAGGTAAATTAAATCTGTGTCGTGGCATGTCTTCAGTGCTACGGTTTTATAATGCTCTAATGGAAAGTCATGATTTGGTTCAGTTTGTCTAAAAGCACACAATATGCTCCCCATAGAAAAGAAATTTATAAAAGAATATATATTTAGTGTTGATGTGCCGAACACATAATAGGCTAGCTGTACTGACTTAAAAAGATGCATGTTTTAAAAAGACATTTGAATCTTTTGAAGTTGTCTTTTTTCTATAGTGCACTGAAAATAAAGTTAAACTAAAAATGATAGCATCCTGACAATGATACTGTGGACTGTGTTCATGCCTTGGTCTCCTCCAGCTGTCTCTGTAAGGTCTGTGGATCTCCAGCGATGGGCTCGGACTGCTGCCTTCGGGACTCTTCCTCAGATCCACTCAGCCACTTCACCAGAGCACCACAGCCGTCTTCATACTTCCTGTACTTGTCCACCACGTCTTTGAGATTGTTTCCAAGCTGATTGCACTGAAACATACAGGTTTACAGTTTATCATCTCATTTAATATCATCTTTAATTACTTATATTAAAAAGATTGGAGGACTTAATAATGCAATGATATTGTTGATTGTTTGCAGAATTAGATCAATTTAGAGACAAATGCTGCCATCTATTGGTTGTAATCATAAAGTGGTTCATTTCCCATACAACTAAACTAGCTTAAATGTGTGGAAAATGCCATTTTTTGCAATATTCCAAAAAATATCTTTGGCCGCATTTACACTGCTCAATTCAGATTTGTAGACTATATCTGATTTATTTTTTATAACCCAGTTACATCTTCTTTTAAAAGTGACTTATATCTGATATCTGCCTTTACACTACACTTGGCGAAACAAACGAAAAATAACATGAAATCAGGACATCAATGTCAACAGTACATTGAGTTTAATTTATTGATATGGAATTCATAGAAACGAGTTCAATGCAATAGTTTCATCCCAATATCAAAAACATTATATACACAAATCATTCAAGACAGAATCTGCTATATCAGTTAGTGTGTACTAATGGCCTGGTGGGAGAACTAATGTTAAGTATGTCAGAGGTTCTGGTTCAAATCTGCCATCGTATAGCTTTTTTTATCCTTATTAAACCAGATGTGTTCATAAGTGACTGTATATCAAGAGCGGGGACATAATTGTGTGCATTTTATTTTCAGATTTCACTAGAAAGAATAGACAGTCTTCACAACGGGACTGACTGTGCATAAAGTGCAGTCACTGAGGATGATTTCAAAAGCAACACATTTCTGCTCCAGATCGCCTCTTATTTAACACAAACAAACAGTATAATATTCATCTAGTCAACTAGTGGTGTTTGATTTGTTGTAGATATATCTGTACAGTAAAATGTTACAAAAAGTCACTTTTGTCAAAGACGTACGACTTGCACTGACAGGGGAATATCCAATCTGCTTACACAGCAGGGAAGCAAAAGCACGATTCATTCATGTGGTACATATCCGATCTGTGCCACATGTGAGGAAAAAATCGGAATTGGGTCACTCGGGCCCAATTTACACTGCATGGTTCGAGTGACCCGATTTCGATTTTTCCCTCTCATGTGGCATAGATCGGATATGAACCGCATCCGATATCCTCAGATCGGATTCAGGCCTCATTCATATGTGGTAATACTGTGGTAAAATGACCTTTAAAGATGGTGCGGAAAGCAAAACATTGACTAATCATTCCGTCCATTGTTTCGCCAGTGTATAGTGTAAATGCAAATATCAGATACAGGTCGCTTTGAAAAGATGATGTAAGCGGGTCGTCAAAAAAATTGGATAAAGTCACCAAATCGTAGTTGTGCATCAAGACCTGCAGTGTAAATGCGGTGTTAAATGTGTTCTTTGTGTTAGGGGTACCTGGACATATTCTTGACAAGATTCTGCCACTGATTCTATATAAAGATCAAATGAGCATTACCTGGGTGTGCAAGGCTTTGTAGCGAGCGGCAGCAGAATCCAGCTTTTCCTTGACTGCAGCACACGTCCCAGACATATCAACCACCGACACGCCGTCCGTTCCCCCAGATCCACTCCGATCGCAGGCCTTTGCTGCGTCCAGCACCTTCTGACCCGAGATGGTAATGAAGCGCAGGTCTCCTTTATGAGAGATGACGTCTTCAGAGAAACTCTTCTGTCTCTGTAGGTTATTACTCAGAGTGTCCAGACCCGCAGCGGGCGTCCCCAGCTCCTCCACCTGCCCGTGGGCCTGCTGTAGCCACGTCTCAAACTCCTCACAGTCCCCCTTAAACTTCTGAAGTTCCTCCTGAACAGTCTGGACATGCTTCATCTGCTGCTCGGCCTGTGTGAGAGAGGCCTCGTAGCGGCCCTTCAGCTCTTTAATGTCCCTCTGTAACTTGTCTTTTTCAGCAGGTGACAGGACCTGAGCCTGTTTGTCGAGTAACGCCTGCGCTGACTGTGTGGCAATGATCAAATCCTGCTGTTGGGACAAGATTTCCTGGTGGTGAGCCTGTGGAGATGGAGAATGGAGGGCTTAGTAAGTCAATACATTTCATTGCCATTAAATCTGATTTTCAATATATAAAGGCTGAGAGCCTTTTTTCAGTTGTGCATGGCGGAAGAAAGTAGTGTTTTGAATACACTATATACTATATACAGTCCAGTCAACAAACTTTAGAGGGCTCATGCGGATAGCTCTGTTGCATGCAAACTACCGCATGGCACTAGCTGATTGGCCTCTGCTGATCCTGCAGCCAATGAGATTGCTCCTTAATTAAAAAGGTTCAATGTTTGCTGTAATCTAGTCCTGCAGTGCGATATCAGAGTTCCTCTCGATCTGTTATGGGTTTTACATATGTCTATTTATGCAGCAGGAGCGTATCTTACATGCTCACAGCAGCGTGTCTGTGCATCTAGTAGCAGTAGCAAGTCCATACTTTGAATTGAACCAACTTTGAACCAACATTGAATTGCACTGAATGGCAACTTCATCCAATTCAAATGTGTAATCACATGTAAATGTGTAATTACAGATTACCAGTTTTAGGGCCAGATTTACTAAACTGGGCAAATTAGCGTGAAACGAAATTCCATGAAAGTGCCAGAGGAGTGGACAGTTCAGCACGTGATCTACTGACGATGCACAAATGTCCATTTCCATAATGACCAGCGCAATCTACCGGTTAGCATCTGGTTTAAGATGTGCTTTTTTGGGACGGTAAATAATGGCACAAACACAGGTAAACTGACCTGAAATCACCCTGCAGAATTCATTTAAATACTCTCCTCACATAAACATTGCGTCTGAAAGGGAAACTCCTACAAATGCATACAATAAGATCAGCCACAAAAATAACTCAGTCCAAGCCTTTTCAGCGCAAATAACTCCTTTTGGAGTTTTATAACACCAAAAGAGGGTTTGCGCTGACACAAGCTGTTAGTAAATCTGGCCCTTAAGGCCAGCACAAATGGAAAGGCGCTCTTCAAAAGAACCACTTCTTTGAGAACTACTGTTTTAAAGTATATATACTTTCTGTAATAATTACAATTATGTATGCTGAAGTGCACTTCTGTTTCATAACGGTATGAAAAGTCTTACTGTAAATCAGTGCTGAAGTACTTACTTGAACTCTATCATACTGCTGGTCCAGGTCCAGGGCTTTCCCGTCTTGTTTTTCGCCAGTATGTAGACTTGTGTTATCTGTGGCATCTAATGCATTTCCATTAGGATCATCTCCCTCTTCAATTATTCTCTTCATTGACGTGTACTCCGGCATGTTTCCGTTCTGTTTACCCGTCTGGTCCTTTTGTATTCCACCCATTTCTTTCTCTTTCCCAATGTTGGAGATCCAGTCCAGAAGACCCTCAATTTTGGTTTTGCTCTCTTCAAGTTGTTCAACAGCTGCTACCTGTATTGTTACACATTGAAGAAAAAATAACTACAATTTACTGATTTAAGATACTTTTGAGAGCCAGCACAATCTTAACAGCTAGATGACTGATGTATCTAAATTAACCATGGCACTCTTTTGGATTAAAAAGCCTTTATTGTCAAATGGCTACATACAAAACATCTAAAAACTCCTCAACACATTTTGGCCCAAGGGTTTCATGGTTTTTCCTAAGGTTTTCTTTTATGGACTATTACAAACTCTAGACCATAGAGCACCTTGGCTGTGCATGTTGCCGTATGATGCGCTCTCTTCTATTGGACTAAATGATTGACTTGAATAGTGTTTGGAAAAGTGTGTTCCCGCTAACCTTCTCAGTCTCCTGCTTGATAGCACTTGTCAAAACCTTCTCCAGATCCTTCCTTGACTCTTCTGCCTTCTGGTTGAGCATATTCGCTTTGCTCTTCAGTTCTTCCAGTTTGTCCTCAAGAGCTGATATCTGCTCCGGAGTGAGTTTACTGCGATTCTCCTCCAGAAACTTCTTTGTGCTACTGATGACTTCATTGAGGGCACTAGCATTCGCCTGCAGGTCCTTCTGTAAAGCCTGAGAGACCAGCATAGAGAAAGAGTCTTTAATATTCAGCTTCCATCTAAACAGATCAAATCAATATAACTCACATAATTAATTGGAACAGGCCACTGTGTTACAGTGATTTTACCTTGAGTAAAGGGTGTTGCCTTTAGGTAAAATCATTGTAACACGCAGACAGTAACTAATCACCTATATGAAAAGAAATACGAAAAATGCAACATTTTTCCATAAACATTACATGTAGCGATCATTATTATGAATTATCTAAACATAGGCAATTAGAGCAGCATGTTTGCCAGGACATGGATGTGCAGCTGCTACAGTTTCTGGCTGGTTGTTAGTAGGGCTGCATGACATATTGGTTTAGCATCGATATCACGATGTGCACATTCTCGATAGTTACATCACAAGATGTCCAATGTCAAGAATAGGGATCATAGTTGATACATACAGACCAGGCGTCACGTTTCAGTTTTCATGTGATTCTTGGATTGATAGCAAACTTTAACCATCATAGAGCAAAAGTTTAAGGTGCTGGCAGTTTAAATATTTAAGCGACTTTAAACAATTTTTCTCTTTTTGTGCAAGAAGACACGAAAGAGAACTCAATTCTGAACCTACGCAAACAAATACATTTTTGTTTTCTTCTGTGTCTATTTGTGCTTGAAAGGACATATACATACAACATTATGTCAAAATGCCCATCAAGGTTAGCCTGGTCCTACCAGACTCTCGTACATTTCATTTGTACAGAGAGTCTGGCCAATCTCCATTGACAAGCGTTAACTTCCTTGAAGGCGGGCACTCTGTTAAACTATTGGATCTGCCCAGAGCCACTCTGGATCTGCCATAAGCAATCGCTAACGTTTGGTCATGACGTTTGTCATGCGTTCGCCTTAGCCAACAAAACTCAGCAAAGATTGTTCTTGCTCCGGCTTTAACTTCTGGATATTCGGCAGGGTTGCCACAACAGACCGAATGGCTTCGCTCGCATCTTTCTCAACTGCCATTACTGAACTACAACTCAAACTAGCGCACGACATCAACGTCATCGTTCTCAGCCACTCCCTCTGTTTGCTGATTGGACCAGTTCAAATTTGTCCAGAGAAAACCCAGACGACGTACTGAAGGAAAATGAAAATTGAGCGGAAGTACGTAAGAGGGCGGAGCCAGGCTACATCAAGGTGAGTATCCTTGTAAACACAGCCAATCATGGCGTACGTGAACGTAAACAATTGAGAAAGATAAAGAATGCGTATTAATATATTGGATCCGTGCAGCCTATTTTTCTCCTGCAGCGATCTAATAAAAAAAATAAAATAACTTTTGTAGCTTTAACAAAGATTAATTATATTTATTTTATACAGTAAAGACTATGCAGTGTTATTTTAAATTTGATTATATTATTTCTGTACCTGAATACTGAAAAACATAAAGTACTGTTTATTTCATTTGTATATTTGATTCTCTTGTACTTATTTTCAATGCATTACATTACGTTTTCCAATATTGTGCAGACCCAGTTATTAGCATGTTGCCTGGTAGCTGCTCAAGAGCTTTTCAAGTGTTCAGGATGGTTTCTAAAGTGTTGCTAAGTGGTTTTTATTGTTCTGTCATTGCAAGCTAATTGCTAGGCAGTTGTGAAGACTGGGTGTATGCTAGGTGACCGACAGATTGATCTGGCGAATAAGCTGTTTGGGGTTGTTGCTAATGGATGTATTTTGTTCTGTGTGGTTGTTAGGCAGTGGCTATTGTGTTCTGGGTGTTACTAGGATGGTGTCAATGCAAGTATATGGGATTTGTTTGAAAATTATCCCATAATTTACTCACCCTCGAGCTAACCTAGGTGTATTTGACTTTCTTCTTTTAGCCAAACACAATCAGAGTTATATTAAAGAATATCCTGTCTCTTCCCAGCTTTATAATGGCAGTGAATGAGGGGTGAGATTTTGAAGCCCAAAAAAGTGCATCCATCCATCATAAAAGTAATCTATATGGCTCCGGGGGGTTAATAAAGGCCTTCTGAAGCCATGCATTTTTGTGAAAAAAATATCCATATTTATAACTTTATAAACTATAATCACTGTTTAATCACAAACAAGATTTTTTAAAGAGAAATGTGGGAAGAGTTTGTTGTTTGAGCTGCGAAAGGCATCGAAGCGTACGCTACTCCTACATCATGCATCAGGTCAGAGGTCACACTTCCACCGGAAATAGAGTTAAGGCAATTTGATGGAAGCTAGTTATTAAAGTTTCTAGTTTAAAACATGGATAGTTTTCTTACAAAAACGCATCACTTCACATCAGAAGGCCTTTATTAACCTCTTGTATGGATCACTTTTATGATGGATGGATGGATGGATGGATGGATGCACTTTTTTGGGCTTCAAAATCTCAACCCCCATTCACTGCCATTATAAAGCTTGGATATATTTGAATATACTGTAAATCTGATTGTGTTCGGCTAAAACAAGAAAGCCATGTACACCTAGGATGGCTTGAGGGTGAGTAAATCATGAGGGGGGAACTATACCTTTAAATCAATAATAACCACAAATTGAGTTATGATTCTTCTGCCTTTATTTAGATAGCAAAGCTCAACTTCCTGCAATCCAATCAATTCCTGAAGGATGAAATCAAGTCCCACTCTAGATTTTTTTTCTCATTATAGAGGCTGTTTCACTTTTGCATTTGGGAACGGAACTTCCTTATCATGCCAACTTTATCAAAGACCTCTAATAACGTCTTTAAATGTATGTAATATATGTACAAGCATCGCATCAAGTGTGACCAGGTTGTACCTGATGCTCTTGCTGATACTGCTGGACGTCTCCCACAGTCTTTGCACTGGCTGCCTGCTGCTGGTGGCCAATGAGTCGGTTTTCCGTCTGTGTTAGATCATCAAACAGCTCCTGCAGCTTTTCTGAAAACTCCCTCTGCTTCTCCACAGCGGCCTACCACATAAGCATTCGGTTAGGAAAGAAACCTTTTCCACAGAGAAAAACCACAGCATCAAAGCAAACACTGAGCATTTAACTATTAGCAGTGACTGAGTATGCTGTAAACATGCCAGCCATTCAAAGACTATTTGGTAATGGTAAAGAAATGTAGGTTAGTGCTGCCTTTACAGCCGGAAAGCATATCCAGATGATAAAATGTAGGTCCGTCGGTAGTAATAGCTGAATAGGTTGAGACAGCCTGAAAAATGCAAACAGGATCAGAAGAAGGTAAGTTGGTGGCAGTGATCAAGCCATGGCTTTTCTGTGTTGTAAATAGAACAAACATTGTGATTAAACATAATAGCAACATAATAAGCATCACACACACACACACACACACATTCAATATCTTTGTGGGGACTATCCATAGACGTAATGGTTTTTATACTGTACAACCTCTATAATCTTCCCCTTTACACTAACCCAACCCCTAAACCTACCCATCACACAAAACTTTCTGCATTTAAAAAAAACTTGTTGTATATTATGTGTATAATTCTGTATGATTTTTAAAAGCTTGTTTCCTCATGTGGACCTCAATTTGGGTCCCCCACGGTGAGACAAGTCCACATTAATCTGTGTGCAAGTATGCTGAAGTCACCACCGGGATAGAAAAACATGATTTTTTTTTGGGGTGCTCTATAATTTACAGTAAATTTACAGTACAGCAAAAAAAACTAAATATATCCATTACTCATCTAAAATGGCATATCCACATTTTGGTCCAAAATAATGAAAGAATGTAGATTGTTTTTAAAATGTGAACATCTGTCATCAATACTGACAACAAAGTAGCAGATCATAGTTCATAGATTGGGCATAAACATTTTTTTTTTACTTACAAGAATGGCAGATATCTACCTCTACCAATTTCTTGCTTCAACAGGCTGACGCAGGAAAGATAACTGCACTCAGGCTTGGGTTAATAGGGCAATGAGTTTGTCAACACTTCATGTCAAAATACCCCACACATCAAGGCAATAACTTTTAGAAGCATTTCCATGCATTTTCATGTGATCAGGTAACCGGCCAGTGTGATCTCTCTCAGACCTGCTGCTGAGTCTCATCCTCACGGATCTCCAAGTGGACCTCCAGAGTTTGTCTCTGAGTGAACGCTCTGTCCATGAGCTCTTTAAAGGATCTCTGGGTAGTGCTGAGAGCCCTGAGAAGGTGTCTGCTGTGAGTGGGACTCAGAACCTGAGCATGCTCAGAAATGAAGTTTTGGATATCAAAAGCAGCATCTTCCAGGAGCTGCCGGGTTCCTGATAAGTCCTTTTCTGTGTCCTGAATCAGGAACAATAAAGAACACTAAGTAAAACTGTTCAGATAGTGACTTCATGTGATGTGATCTAGCTAATTAGCTCAATTTTGGGTGACTTTATCAATATTTTACAAGACAACTTACCTTAATTTGCTGAATCTTGATCTTAATTATTTCTATGTCATCAGTATCCATGATAGCAAGCTTAGACACCGTCGCAGATTCATCTTGTATACAAGCTGAGATCTTATCAAGAGAGCTTAGCAAATCCTGATATGAGCTTTCCAAATGGATCTGTAACCATATATGGAAAAAGTGTGCGATAATATAATATGCATTATTCAATACTACTCTTGCTTTCTTTTCATAAGTCTTCACTAACCTTCACTGAGTCAATGGCTAGCAGAATAGCATTAGTTCGCTCAGCTGACAAGTGGCAAACATCTCTGAAAGCATTCTGTATATCTACATAGACTGCAGCCAAATCTTGGTGGATTTGCATGGGAATGAGTTCATCAGCAGAATTCAGAAGTTGTTCTGCTATGCTCAAATCTGCTATTAGCATGTCAGGAAGAGCAGCGATCTGTGTTTCCAGAGACTAAGGAAGAAGTTGAGGAACAAAAGGAAGGAATTGTGAAGAAGAGTGACAGAATAAAAGGACTAAGCAACAGCAGAGAAAATCATGTAGACAGAAAGCCCTTGGCAAAAAGCAGGAGTATCTGGGGTCTGCGGGTCATGAAATGTGGGCGAAGTGAAAAGAGAGTCTTTATATTTTATAAGTGACAAACCTGAACTTCCTCTAACTGACAATGCAACCCATCAATGTCTTCTGCTAACGGGGCACTGGTCTGCAATTCACTTCTTATATCTTCAAGAGTATCGCAATGATCCTGAAGTCTCCCAACACATTCCAAGTAATTCTGGGTGGAATTTCTCTGCAAAAAGTACATCATTATACTTACACCGTTATCTGAAGACCCAAAACATGCACCTGGATCATGGAGAGTTGATAATGCTTTGAAAATCAGTGTCTAACTCAGCCAAGAGTACTAGCGATACTCACTCTTGGTTTGACTTCATCCGTTTGCTTTATGTTTGAGACCTGGTGGTTAGAGTTGGTTGACTGGAAGACATCATCTTCAGAAGCATCATTCGTGGCTGAGATCTTGCTTTTAGCGTCCATGCTTTCCTCTCTCAGGACAGTGTCACCCAAAAGACTGCTAAGCTCTCCACCCACATCCTTGGGCATTCCTTGATCTCTATTTGTGGAGATCTCTTGAATCCACTTTGATCCATCATTACTCTCATCAGATGGACAATTCTGAGCTTCTCTTGGATCAAGTCCTTCATGTTTTTTCAAATCCAGGAGGATATCTGGATCCCTAGTTCTCTCATTTGAGCTGGGATGATTGGCTGGAAAGGATCCAGAGTGGTGCTGAACATTTTCAATAATGCTATCAATGTCTTGGCATTTTTGTTTTTGAGTCTCGTCCACACTTGCAGCATCCATCTCCATTTGGATTAACTCATTTAAAAAATCACTGCTTCCCACTGATTTTGGAGCACTTTCATCTTCAGCCCTTGCCATTTGAGGTAAATGAAGGTTATATTGGTGAGCAGTTTCAGCAACCGCTGTATCTCTACCCTGAGACTGTTTGAAGATGCCAGCCTCTTTCTCGCTATTCTGATCAAGCATAAGTTTGACAGAAGGACTTGGAATTTGGGGGTCAGACTGCAGTTCATTTGAATCTGTGAACGTCTCGTCTGAACAAGGACCTGAAGTTGACTTTAGAGTTTCTACCAAGTCTTCATTGTCACTTGTAAAGTCGGATTCAGCTGATCTGTTTATAGTTGTGGCCTTTGAAGTTACTTGATAACAGATTTCGCCTTGCTCAAGTGGGTGTTGTATATTATGTGTACCTCCACTTGAATCATCTTCACTAGAGTTAGTAGTAATTTCAAGAGGTAATGGCTTAGAATTTACTGTTGATCCAGCTAAATCCTTTAAGTTGAGTTGAAGTGCGTTCTCTGATCCTTTGAAAGAGTTTTCATTCTGTTCTACCTTACAGTCAATACTGCTTTCTGTACAGACCGCTCTGGGCTCAGGTTTTGCTATTTTTGGATTTCTGATCATTTCTGACATGTCCTCATAACTACCTGACTCATTTACTCTGTTCTCTGTACTAAAAGCTCCTGGGTCCTCATCAGAAAGCTCATGATCTGGATTCCCATTTATATTATTGGTGTATTTAGCTTTATATGACGCATTGGTCTGAAATGATATATCCTCTCTCTCATTCAGCAAATTTTGAGCTAGTATGTGGTGCCCATCAGTACATAAATTCACCTCTGTTGCAGTCTCCGTTGGTGACTGGACACTTGCTCCACATAAAAATAAGGTTGACTGTGTTTCTGTAAGTGTTTTAACTTGAGCAACATCTTTTACCAATGGCAGCGAAGTGCTCAAGCTCTCAGAGAGCCCTTTGTTCAAATATGTTATTGCAGACTCCTCATTGGACCTGTTGAATTCCTGTTCAGGATTAAGTACACTCTCTGATTTGTTTTCATCAGAGCAGACATCACTTTGTGATGAGCATGATATCCCAGAGTCACTCTGTACAGGGCTAACAACCTGACTTGTTATAGTCTCAAGATATGCCACCTCCCTGACACACGATGAAGGACTTCCAGTTTCACAAGAAACATCAACAACAGAAGTGTCAACATTGTTATTTGGCCTTTTTGATTCATTTTCTTCCAAAGTGAAAATTGCTTCTGTGGTTTTTATCTCAGGTTTAGTATCAATAGTCTTGAAATAACCACTTTCTTCACAATCCACCCCTATTCCAAGAGTCTCAGAAACATCATCATACAGATTATCTTTTGTAGTTACGATGCTGGGTAACAGGATATTACTGCCCACACCTGAAATGTCAGTAGACACCTGCGTGGCTTCATCTGATCCTGAGCTTATTTGACCTCTTTTTGCTGAGTCAAGCGGCATAATGTCTACTCTTTCGCCCTGCTGGGAATGTAGCATTTCCTCAACCTCTTCATCATCCAATACTCCCGGCTGGTGGGCATCATTTACACTGAGCTCACACTTTGCCTCTGGATCAATGATGGCCTTGCTGATTCCCTCTGAACAGTGAACACTTCTGCTAATATCATCAGTAATCAGACCCGTCTCTAAAGCATCACAGACGTTAATGGTTTTTCCAACTGCTGCATCATAGATACCACCCAAAAGGTTCTGCTTTTCCATGACCTGTAGGGCTACCTTACTTGAGATGCAGCCTTTGTTGACGGAAGTGTTCAGGACTGACAATGTAGCACTTTGGTTATCTTTCAAACCATCCTCTTGAAGCTGCAATGCAAGCACTTCTAAGACAGTCTCTTCATCAATAAGGCCTTTATCGAGAGCAGCTTCAAGGTCATACCTTTTTCCAGAGGTGACATCTAAAATCCCTCCTTCCTCTACTTGTGCCTTAAGAAGATGGATGGCATAATCTCTCTCAACTTTGTCATCCCACACAACCTCCGTATGTGGGAATTCAGAGGGCATATCTGTGTAGTTGGTTGTTTCACTGACTTTCAAATGTTTTTCTTGACTTTTAACGGCATCATCACATTCAGCATTCACTACTATTGGGCACAAACTTGTGGTAGCTGCTGCTGTAGAAAAGGCGGTTTGTGGTAGCTCCATTGTGTTTGACGGTTGAGGGGAATCTATGTCACTTTTGTCAGCTTGGCACTCGTGTGTGTATGAACATGTAGAAACCTCAGGCAGTTTGTTAGTTTCAATTACAGTCACATGTTCATTACTGCCTAGGAGAATATCACACTTTTGATCTGTTGCTAAGGTGTTTACATCAGATTCAATGGGTAGAGTAGATTCTAGGTAATCGTGTAAGAAATTCACATTCGCTACTTCATGTTCTTCTTCTGTTGTGCTTTCCAAAGTTTCACATATTTGCAATTCTCCCAAAGCATCATAATCAGCATCCAGACAATCAGCATCAGTGTAAGGAATGCTACTGTTCATTGGAGACTTATGCAAATCTTCTGGAACATTATTCAGATGAAGGCCACTAATGTCATCTGCACATTCTGATGTTTCAAAGAGTAATTTAGCCATTTTATTTAACTGGCGATCAAAGATCAGCAGCCTTTGGCCTGACTTTGGATCCATATAGCTGTTCATCATGAGGTAGGAAATAAATAACTGTTTCACCTCAGAGAGAGATGGTGCATCTGTGCTGTTTTTGTCACTAATTTCTTCCCCGGATTTACAAGATCCTTCAATTTGTAACTCCTGCATTACCAGCCATGATGAAAACCTGTTATTCAGTTCATCTATATTAGGAAAAACATCTGGGATTTCTATTGTCTTCAACAACTCTTTTGTAAATGTCTCAATCAAGTTATTCTCCACTGCAGAGTCAACTTCAACCACCTCAGAGGTTTCAGGTATGTACAAGCCTGTTATCTTCTGCCGGTTATGCAGCAGTTCAGACGCAAGTTTGTCTGTGATTATATTTTGCTGAAGAGAGGTGGAGAAAGAGAGGATTTCACCAGCTTTAGGCCAAAGGAGACCCATGAAGGCTTTCTGTCTCTCCAGAACTAACAATGCACTGCTAGAGCTCATTAAGTCACACTGGACAGCCTCGTCGACTGTAAGTCTCGCCCCACTGCAAGGATCAACAATGCCACCATTTTGGATCTGATGGCTCAATATCTCGCTCGCAGTGTCCTGATCAATGAGACCCTCAGATGAGGCCTCCTCAACCGTCAGCTTTTGGCCGGTTTTGGGGTCAACTATGCCTCCTGCAAACAACTGGGTGCTCAGCAACCGAAGTGTTGTCTCTCTATCAATGACGCCCTCGTGCATAGCTTCCATAACGTTAATCTCTCTCCCAGATGTCAGGGATATAGTTCCATCTTTTCCACATTTCACTGGAAGCAGGCGAAGTCTTGTCGGCTCGTGGATCTGGCTCCTCTGCACAAGCTGACTAAGTGTGACTTTTTCTGCAGTGTTGGGGTCAATCAAGTTCTTCCAAGTATCCTTTCTCTCTGACATCTGGATAAAGAGTGAGTCGGGTATCAGGCCAAGTTGAAAAGCCCTTTCCAGATGTAGGATATCATCTGAGTATCTTAACCCTCCAGTCGCTAGCTGGATTTCAATGATCTTTATAGCCATTTGCACAGATATAGCCCCATTTTCCAGAGCTGCTATAACTGGCAATGGTTTTAAAGCAAATTGGGGATCTTGAACACATTGTCTAGCTTCATTCAAGTCTTGCAGTTGCTTGAACATTGTGTCATCTACAAGTTTGGCCTTGAATGCATCCTCCAAGTCCATACACAAGTGCTGTTCAGGCCAAATGAGTCCAGTTGTTAAAAGTTGAGCCTCTAGAAGACCAAGTCCTGTGTTCTGGTCAATGAGTCCATTGTTCACCGAGCAACAAACAGACATGACAGCTCCACTTTCAACATCCAGAATCCCTTGGATGACCTGCAGTGCCTGGAAAGAGATAAAAGAAATCAAGATGTTTCTGAAAGTATGCTCAAACATAATCAATAGAAATGTTGATAACGATATTAGTTATAATAAATAGGGTCAAACATACTCACCCATCAGTCAAGTCTACGGATTGTACTAGCTCATGTGCAACAGTGCAAGTCATCAGAAAGAGAAATAGGACGCAATAAAAGCTTACATGCATCTGTGAACAGAACTCTCAGTATTTTCTACAACAACACAGTTAGAGAAAACACGCAGAGCATTATGTTATTATGTGCAGTGTGGTGAACCTCGTGTAGACAGGGAAAAGTATGTCCTGCTGTGAAGAAAGAGCGAGACATGGCTGACATGCAACATATGTTTACAGCATACTCAGTTTACCATGACGTTTTAAAACACACACAAAAGTCTCTTTTTTGCCATTACAAAGTTAGAGTGGCTGAGGAGGCTTTCGGAAAATGTCTTACCATGCTACCTATTTCAAGCTGTCAAAACAAATGTTAGTCATGCGGTTGGAGAAAGTGTTTACACTTTGCACACAATAATCACCAGCATTTGGTTAGCAGTGGCAGAATTTCTCACCTGATCGGCTGAAGAAGCTACATCTGCACACTGTTGAGAGAGCTCGCTGTAGGCCAGATGAAGAGATTTCAGCTGATCTTTTGCTTCTTGCTTTTCTTCTTCTGTCATTCTAGTAAAAGAAAACATTTTAGAATAACTTCCATTAATGAAAGCACATAAAATGGAGAAATTAAGTGCATGCAAATAAACAATGCTATAAGAAGCCACAATCCATTCTCAGGGAATTCTTCCACCTGTCGACATTATAACATACTTGTCACTGTGTTTGGTCAGCATCAGCTGTGTAATTCTCAATGCTTCTCCAATTTGTTCCTTCTTTGTCACCATCTCCTCCATTGACATCTATAATATAACATAATAATGCACTTTAGTTGAAACGTTTGAAATCAGATAAATGTTTTTAAGCAACCACTAGCCATATGATTTGCAGAAAATGTGGGGATATGTCACTATCAAGAGTTACATGATTTAATCTTATAATGGGATTCAGAAGTTTGAGACTACATTGAAAAACTGGGATTTCAAAATTTAACACGGTAAACAAACAAAGTTTTAAACAAATATTTAAAAAAAATGAATATATTATTTTCAATCATTCATTATTTTATCCTCTTTAGGAAGCTGGAGCCTTTCTCACACACACCTATAGACATTTTAGTGTCTCCATTTCCCCTATGGTGCTGAATTGTGGGGGAAATCAGAGCACCCGTAAGTAACCCATGTAGATACGGGGAGAACATGCACACTTCACACAGAAAGGCCTTCTGATTTGAGGTTGCTCAAGTTTAACACTGTCACCCATTATATATAAATATGCGTAAGTCGCTTTGGATAGAAGCATATGCTAAATGCATAAATATAAATGTAATCATTAATAGATATTGTGACACTGACCATGGGTACTCCTTTGTACAAAATGTATTGCTTCTACAGAATTATTTTAGTAACATTCAGAAAGCATGCTTGATAACATGATCCGCAGATTTTAGCTGGTTGCTATTAAAGGGATAGTTCACCTAAAACTGGCAATTCTGTCATTATTTATTCACCCTCAAGTTGTTACAAACTTGTATGAGTTTCTTTGTTCTGCTGAAAGAAGATATTTTGAAGAATGTGGGAACTAAACAGTCAGTGTACTCCAATTACTTCCATAGTAGGGAAGAAAAATACTACTTTGGTTACCAACATTCTTCAAAATATCTTCTGTGCTCAGCGGAAATTCATAAAGGTTTGGCACAACTTGAGGGTGAGTAAATGATGACAGAATTTGCATTTTTGGGTGAACTATCCCTTTAAAGCAAATACACATTCTGAAATTCATGTCCTTGACTTTTCACTCAAATTGTTATGCTGATCATATGATTTTTAATGGGGCTTGCAGAACAATGCGAAATACAGGAATTTCCACAAGTGGTCTCATACTTTTGGATTCCACTGTATTTTTAAAGACATTTTGCCATGTTTATATAAACATCAAGATTGAGTGATCAATCTCTTGTTTGGAGAAGAATATACTCCATCATTAGGGATGTGACATTCTAGATGGATGAATGGTCATTCTGATACAACTTTCTAACTTGGGAAACTATTTATTTTAAATGTCATGTAAATTGTTCTCTGCTCTTGGTCAGTCAACAGCACATTTACCACCTAAATGACTTGGCTCTGATAACCAAGCAGCACTCCAAAATGAGTGGTGTGCAAGATTGTGTGATGAAGTGTAGAGATATGGCAACGTCAGTACAGCAGGGATTTCTATAACCACCATAGAACGCAGTGATTCAAGGCCCAGTGCAATTTGTGCAGTTTATCACACTGTACATGCACTGTATGTTGTTAATGTGTCTGATGGAGACACTTATGTGCTTGTGTATACATTTGCATTGGATTATCATTGTTGCCCCTTGTGTAAAATGGGAAATGACCTGATGGCTGGTCCAGATGTGATCTAACAAAATGGTGATTATATAAATCATAATTTGAAATGAAAGGGTAGACACATTATGGGTAGATATATTATGTGAAATGTGGGTGGATAATAAAGCAAGCAACAAGTATGTGAACAACAAACATGTGAAGAGATACACAATAACAGTCTTTATTCAGAAGAACAACAATATAAATGTGTTTTGATGTGTTTGACATATTAGCACATTTTGGAAATGTCAAACAAGTCGGTTCCCTATAATGTTCACTATGTTGAAAAGATGCTGACATTACAACCGTTTCAGATAGATCTGTTAAAAACGATGAAAAATCAATGGGGTATTTTGACTTGTTTACCTGGGCTTTACTAGCGCTCTCAGTGCTGGGTTTACCATCACTTTGAGCTTTTCCATCTTTGTTCAGATTCGTTTTCATACTGGACATCCAATTCAATAACTTGTTAACTTTATCGCCATGTTCTTTCTTCTCATCCTCAACAGACCTCTAAAATCATTGAAAAGAAATTGTAGGGTAGATTAGAAAACAATATAAAACATTCATTATTAGCGCAATATATTCTGTGTTTGAATACGGTACAGAATGAGCAGGTCTATTAAGCTCCCAGCCATTTTATGTGGAAGCATGCTTGACAATAAATTAAAAATGATATGAGATAAAGATATGGAATAAAGATATGAGACATTTTTAAACAATATCTTACAGTAGAAAAAAAATCCCATATTTTAAAGACTCCCATTTTTACCATTATGATATGTTTATTTTTTAGGATAAAAATATATATTCTTCTATATTAGATAATGCACAAGGGGTTGCTAATATACTGGATGTCAATTACTTTTCTGCCATTCATCAAAAATGGCCTGATTTTAGTTGTCCAGAAGAACATCAGAATTGGCGATAAGTCCAGAAGTATTGGAAAGATGAAGTATTGCTCGTACTATATGGCTTTGTTACTTCAAGAAGGACAAACCCAGTGTGGCTGTCAAAGACACTCTTTTCTAGAGCTTCCTTGAAAGACATTTTTCGCTTGGTTTTGGGACAAGTGATGCATTTCGAATGGGAATTGTCGTGTTGAAGATGTGCAGCGGTTGCTTTGTCGATCAAGCAATTCTGTATGCTATCTTCCAATGAGACTCTCTCTTGGCTCTCTGGGTTTACGAGCCCACCTGTTGCCAGTTGAAACTCAAGACACCTCAATGCAACATCTTTTGGGAAAAGGTTCTCTTGCATTGCCTGAGCAACGGTCAAAGTCCTTCCATTTTGAGGGTGAATGATACCATAGTAGGCTTGCTCACTTTGCTGGATCTGTCTGGCAAAGGCTTCATCCAGGAGTCCTCGATGTTGTGCTTCTGTAATCAGAACCCTTTCTCCAGATGCTGGATCACAGATGCCTCCAGTGCAAGCCTGGGCTTCTAGCAACCTCAATGCGGTGAGTCGGTCCACAAGGTTCTGCTGGTGTCCTTTGAAAACCGGGAGTCGTTTCTTCAAAGAAACATCCCAGAGTCCTGCAACAGGACTGTTTGAAACTTTAAAGACAACTCTTCTGGAAATCAAAAGATCAGCAAACTCGGAAATGCTGAGCTGACCACTCCGGTAACTATTGAGCTCTTCCGTTTGGAGAATTTTCAGACTAAGAGCATGTTCAATGCAAAGCTGCCGCCCAGTCTTATGGTCTGTTAGGATGTGTAAAAGATTCCTACTGGAGTCCATGATTGTTATCTCTTGCCATTCGCTCTCTTGTTGTGAGAGAAACAGATACGTTCTCTTGTCAATGTGACCGGCCTTATATGCTTCATAAGCTGACATTTTCGCACCATTAGAAGTGTTGATGACCGACATTCTGTGTTTGCTGGAAGGTGAGAGGGTGAAGAGATGCTGGTCTCCAAAAGGAAGAAGATATACTCCACCGTTAACATCATATACACAGATTCGGAGCAGTTCGCTGTAGTATGCCTTCTGCCCTGTTTCTGGGTAGTGAAAATCTTTTGGGTTGCTGACTGGATCGTAGAGACTTTGAAGGGTGGCTTGATTTATGAGCCCCTGCTCTAGTACACAATCCATGGGTACCCTAATTCCAATCGATGGATGAATCAAACCTCCAGTAGCGATTTGAGTTTCCATTATCGATTTTCCTCTATGTCTGTCTAGAATTCTCTCCTCCATAGCCTGAAACACTGATAGTATCTTCCCAGCATGAGTATAGCCACTGACTGCTTTGTAAGCATCACTTATTTTGTCCTTGAGATCATCAGCAATGATACCTTTCTCAAAAGCATCTGAAGGAGAGTAACCTTCCCCTGTCATTGGATCAATGATGTATCCTGTGGCAGCTTGCGCTTCCAAAAACTCAATGGCGTAGGTTTTAGATATTAATCCTCCTGCAACAGCATCGAGGAAGGACAGCTTTTTCTTGCCAGACTCAATATAAACACCTGCGATTGAGGACGGTTTACCAACAAATTGAGCTAGTGATGCTTCTATCTCCTCCATAGTGATGAGGCCTGTTTGCAACTTGAGTGCAATTTCCTGAGTGATTAATTTGGTTTTTATTAACTTTTTAATACTTATCCGTCCTCTGAGACCTTGAATTTTTTGGGACGAAGACTCCATTTTTAGCCCTTTCGATTTACTTGCTATAGACGAGTCAGAAGCAAGATCGATGGAGGACTCAGAATCATTGATACTGAATGAAACAGTCTGGCTTTTACCAGACCTTCCCTTATCACTTGAGCTTTTCCTGAGTATAGTGTCTGTGATGTCACTCTGACTGTTACCAACCATCACTTGATTTGTGTGTATTTCTAATCCATTCGAATTCTGGAGTGGGACCGAATTTTCTGTTTTCTTGGTAGAATATTCCAGAGGTCCCTCGTTGATTACTTGCACTTTGGTTTGCTTGACCTTCCGTAGCTCCTCCAGCACTTTTTCCTTTTCCAGTGTAGCTATCTGCAAGCATGAGATTAGAGCATGAAATAATAAGTTAAGATGTAACATCCTATCCTGACCAAATCTGAAACTGAACCTAAATTGAAATCTAGACTGTACTGTACACTTATATACATTATATTTTGTAAGAAATATATTAAATTATATATTGCATTACATTTATATAAGTACTGTATATATTAATAAATATTTATATAACGATTAAGGTGAAGTGTGTGTTTTCTCATGCAGTTATTCCTCTATTACTGTCTGGGGTATATAGGTGGTGAACAGAGTTTAAATTAATATAATTTAACGAATTTGTTTGCCCATATAATCTTAAGATATTTAGGTTAAGCTTATTTGTCTTGCTGTCTACTGATGAGAGGTTTGATGAAGCGGTTTCAACCCGAGCTCTGATTTACCCCCACAGTGACTAAAAGATTGTGTAGGGCAAAGTACCTAAGATAAAGGTGGAGTTTGGGGAAGTGGTGGAATGCTGGAACATCTGAGACTGAGGAGAGGTAAAAAGCTGTTTATATACTCTGGCTGTTGATTGGAAGATTAGATGGGCTCCCTCCTCCCTAAATTACGTTCGGAACTTCACTTTGTAATTGTGATTGTGACAGCAATCATTTTTCAAATGATGATCAAATTCTGAAGAAGAGTAGGGAGGTCAACTATCCAATGATTTACGGTGCTTTCAAACTTTTGGTACACACTTGACATTAGAATTTGGTTCGTTTAGATAATGTGAACACTGTCTTAAAGGGTTCGTTCTCCAAATTTGTTTAATTTTGTCATTAATTACTCACCCTCATGTCGTTCCAAACCCTTAAGAACACAAATGAAGATATTTTTGAGGAAACCCAAGAGCTTTCTTAACCATCCATAGGCAGCAACATCATTACCACTTTTAATGCCCAGATAGGTAGTAAACACTTTGTTAAAATAGTCCATGTGACTCCAGTGGTTCAACCTCAATGTTATGATACTTTTTGTGCACAAAAAACAAACAAAAATAACGACTTTATTCAAAAATGTCTTCTCATCTGTGTCAGACTCCTACGCTGTTGACATAGTGTTAACAGTGCAGAACCTCTGGGTTCTATGTCAGAATGCCTGCTCACCATTGGCCGAAGCTGTTCACGTGAGCACCACAACACATGGGTTGATGCAGGAGCTGGCCAATAATGAGCCGGCGTTCTGACATAGAACCCAGAAGTTCTGCACTGTGTTTACTTTGTCAACAGCATAAGAGACATAGACGAGAAGAAATTATGTTGCAGAAAGCTCTCGGATTTCATCAAAAATTTAATTAATCTTAATTTGTGTTCCGAAGATGAACAAAGGTTTTACGGGTTTGGAACGACATGAGGCTGAGGGATTAATGACAGAATTTTTTTCGTAAACGTCTCGGTTCCGACTGTAACCTGAGTTCCCTGAATAGGGAACGAGATGCTGCGTCACCGCTTTGGGAACGCCTCTGCGTGATTGCGTCGTGAAGCACATGTGTAATCAGTCCAATAGAGAGACGGAACGTATAGGTTGGTGACGTCATAGACCCGGAAGATATAAAGCATACCTGCAAACACACGCCCCTAGCTTCTGAGAAAGACTGAAGCAAGACGCTTGCAGGAATGCGGGAGTATGGCAGGGTGATGCAGCATCTCGTTCCGTACTCTGCTTTGAATCTGGACCCCCTCTCAAGGGTGGTCCAAAAAGACAAACAGTAGTTCTGACTTTCTCCACTGAGCTTCAATGCGGAAGAGAATAGAATGCTGGATAAAGTTGTAGTTTTTGTTATTTTTGGACCAAAATGTATTGTCGATGCTTCAAAAGAGTCTAACTAACCCACTGATGTCACATGGACTACTCTGATGATGTTTTTCATTCCTTACTTCCTACCTTTCTGGACACGGACTGTAGGGTGTGCATACACTTTCAATTGAAGGACAGAAGGCTCTCGGACTAAATCTAAAATATCTTAAACTGTGTTCCGGAGATGATTGGAGGTCTTACGGGTTTGGAACGACATTAGGGTGAGTCATTAATGACAGAATTTTCATTTTTGGGTGAACTAACCCTTTAAGAACTCGGGTGCACACCTGTAACCCATGACTGAGTCTGCCTAAAAAGGTGGTCTGGGGTACTCCAATACGGTTTGCTGCTGATATGAATGCAATTGCCCTAAATCGGTGAAGGGAACTGCTATTGATGGTCACGTTGTGTCATCGTGTGCTCAATCACTTTCTTGACAATTAGGATTGATGCAGTGCAAGCAGAGATATAAATGTTTATCCATTATCATTTCTGTTCACCTCCAGCAGAAGCTGACTTCTGCTTTCTCTGGATTCTTCGCTGTTAGATAGACCAAAGTAAACAACTGCCAATTTGTTGACGCAAGCATACTGAGGATCTGGCCCACAAAATACAAGTGTGAATAGAATACAGAAGGAGCAACTGATCAGGCAATGGAACCAAGTGTGAAAGCAACTGTACTTATAGTTGTCTCTGCACATTGTTAAAACACAAAGAAATCATACACTTCACCTTTTAATTAAAGTTTTATAAAACTGTAAAAGCACCTGAAGTCGTACCTCAGAGCTCATTTTCATTTTCTTTAGTTCCTCCTCCAGGTTCTGTTTCGCTTCTTCGTACGAAGCAACAATTTTCTGAGTCAGCTGAAGTTCAGTCTTCAGCTTTGCCAGATCTTCGTCTTTTGCGCAATGATGTTTGGCTTGTCCAAGTGCCTCCAATTCTTTTAGATGCTTCTGCTCAGAGTTGACTGCTACCTCAAGCTTCAGATTCTTCTCCTGTAGAGACTTCATGTCCTTGATGTACGAGACGATCTGTTCTTTTAGAGATCTTGCTTCCCTTTCTGAGATGTCCAATTTCTGCCCAGTCTCTGCCAACATTTGCTTTAGCCTTGATATCTCGTTTGAGCTGTCTTTGTGAATATTGTCGAGTTGAAAAATACTAGATTTTACCCTAATTTTTTCCGTTTCCAACTCAGAAATCTTTGATTTTGCTTTGAGAACTTCAAGGTCAAGAAGTCCCCTATGTCTGTCAGATTCGTCCAACTGTGTGCGTACATTGCAGAGGTGTTGTTCAGCCTCTTGTTTAGCTTTTGTTGCATTAGCAATTATTGCTTTCAACTTCTCCACTTCTTGAGACAGATGCTTGTTGTCTCGCTCCGCAGTTTCCACAGTATGCGAGTGTTCCTTTGATTTCCTCTCATGCTCCAACTTAAGGCGTGATTCTTGCAGCGAAAGCTTTTGCACCATTTCAGCCTGAACCAACTGCAGTTGAGTCTCATAGCCTTTCTTTTGTAAGTCGAGTTTACCTTTGAGATCATCAAGCATCTTTTTACAGTTGTCCAATTGTTCTGCAAGCTTTTGAGACCTCAACTCAGCAGTTGCCGTTTGATTTTGCTTCTGCTTAAGCTCTTCCTGGGTTTGTCTCAACTTCTGCTTCAGCTCTGATGTTTGGAGAGTTAAACTTGTAATTTTGTCTTCTGCAGCATTCCTATCTTTTTGAAAAGTGACTAGCTCTTGTTTTAAATTCAATACAGATTTATCTGCGCTTGAGCTCAATTCTCGCATAACAGAACTTTTCCTTTGGATTTCAGACTCAAATTCTTTGAGTTTGGACTGACTTAACCTGTTTTCTTCAGTCACTCGCTTTAGCTCATCTTTTGTTCTTTTAAGAGTGGAGCTAAGATCATCAAATTCACATTTTAAAACCTGTAACTTCTGGTCAGCGGTTTGCTTATCCCTCAGAAGAGATGAAATGTCCTGTTTCAGGCTTACAGTGGCTTTTTCTGAACTCCCACTGATCCTGTTAATCGTCTGCTTACATTTCAAAAGCTCATTTTCAAGTTCTCGCACCTTCGACATGCTCTTCTTCCCTTCAGATGACTCCCGTTGAGATTCTCCTATGGCTTTTTTTAAAGTTATGTTTAGGTTATTTATCTCGACTTTATGATCCTGGACCTTCTGATTAGCCAGATTCCTCTCAGTGGTTACAGAACTCAGCTCAGCTTTGAGATTTGAAATATCTTTTTCATAGTTGGTGATGTTCAATGTGAGAGACTTGATCTTCTGCTGTAGCTCGGTTGTCTTTTTGGCTTCTTCGTTGTAATCTTTAAGTTTGATTTGAAGCTCATGAGAAACCTGTGCTTTATTCAGAAGTTCCTCTTCAAATATTTTTACCTGAGATTTTGCACTTTCTGCCTGAGATCTGAGTATATTAATCTGCTGTTCCTTACTGTCAATCTCAATGGATGCTCTATCGAGTTCTGCTTTCACATTTTTAATGGAACGCTCAGAGTCCATGTTAATCTTCTTGAGTTCTTCTACTTTCTTAGTAAGCTGCGTCACTTGCAAGAAACTTTTCTGAAGCTCCAATTCAAGGTTTTTGATTTTGAGCAGAGCTTCCTTCTCTGATCTTGTCTTTAGATTGATCTCTTCTTTGGCTCTCTGCAGTTGCTCCCTCAAAACGTCCGCCTCACCTTTCAGGGTTTTAATCTTTTGGTCAGCATGTGATTTGTCTTGCTGGATTGACTCAATACTTACCTTAAGATGTCGGGTATCACTTTCCAATAACTGATTCTTTCTATTAAGTTCATTGACCTTAAATGTCATCTGCTCTACTTCAGTCTGTTTGGAAGACAACTCATCTTCCAGGCATCTCAACTTATGAGCGCTCTCCTGTTCAAAGGAGGTCCGCTGTAGAAGTTTCCCTTGGTTGACCTTGAGCTGATCCTTTATGCCATCAACCTCTGTCTTCTGGAAGAGCACTCTCTGCTCCAGAGCCGATTTGTCTCTTTGGAGAGACTTGATTTGCTCTTGATACACGTAGACAGACTTTTTCAGTTCAGAAGATTCTTGTCTTAACTCCTCTGTTTTCTGTCTCATGTTAGACCTATCTGCATCCATTTCCACTTGAAGCTTCAACAGCCTGTTATTTGCCTCGTCTAAGAGTTCTTTGAAACGTTGGGATTTCTCCTCAGCCACAGTTTTGTGGACGATGACAGAGTTCAATTCAGACTTCAAGGTCTTGATCTCATTCTCAGCTCGTTTCTTGCCCATAATGAGCTCTTCCATTTTGCGTTGCAGGACCTCTGGCTCAGATTCAGAATGAATTATTGAAGAACTGGTTGTAAAGGTGGACAGCTGTGCACCTTCTTTGGAGAAACCCAACAAGGATTCACCTTGCATCATTCTGACATCTGACTTGTGTGCTAGATCCATTTCCATGATTCTGACTTGGCTAAGAAGCTCTGCCTCAGCATCTCCCTTAGCCCTCAGTTCTCGCTCTAGCGTACGACTGTGCTCCTCCAGGCCCTGTACATCACTGTCCTTGCGACGTAAATGATCTTCCAGCTTCTTACGGGCTAATGTACTTTCCTCTATGCTCTTTTTAAGGTTGCGGAGGCTCTCTTCCAGGGAGGCCTGTTTGACCTCTGACTGCTGAACCTGTTGTCGAGCACGATTCAACTCTTGCTCGACGGAACCCTTGCTTTTGATCACACCTTCAAGTTCAACACGATACTTCTGGGCCTCGTACTCAGCCTTTGACTTATGCAAGGTCAAGTCCTCAATTGACTTTTTCTGCATGTCAAGGTCTGCTCCCAAGATGTCCAGCTGCTGTTGCCTGTTAGACAGGGATGCCTCGAGTTCCAGTACCTGACGCCGTAGTCTGGTGATCTCCTCTTCACTTGCAGCTTTCTGCAGCTCCATGCTCTCAGTCCAGTTTAAGTACTCTGCATTCTCCAATGATTTCCTCCTCTGAAATGAAAGATATAGTCATCTTCCAGTCAACCCCTTGGAAGAGAAAAGGCGGTTCTTGCCCACTTACCAATAAAGGTTTAAAAACCACCACCATGTATTTGCATCTACTTTTCAGCGTTTTTCCAGGACATGCTTTCCCAAGAGACAAGGTCACCAGCAATGATACAAAATACAGCAATATGTGCTATTTTGTATCAAAATACATTTCCAAGCACTGAACGACATTCGGAATTGCAGGAAAGAGTATGTGCAGGCATGTTAGGGTGTGTGTGATTGCTCTAATGCCATTGGTGAATGGAAAATGGCTGGGAGTTGCTAAATAACATGCGATGAAGTTGCCACACGGCCCAAAAAACAGAAAGGGAACATTAGCATTTCAGCTATGATGCTAATGCTAACCAGCTCTATTAGATGAAGCGTGAAAGTCAGGAAAAAGTCAACAATTGCCTTACCTCATCCTCTTCCGCCCTCTTCAGTGTTTCACCTGCAAACTTCACATACTGTGTCATGAGAGTAACCAGGGCTGTGTAACGTGTACGAAGGTCCATAAACTGAGGAGGAACACAAAGATATACGGTACATACTCATACTAAATCAAAAGAATAGTCATAGAAAATAGGTTATATTGGTCTTGTACCTCTTGCTGGATGACATCTGAGGAACTTTGCATCTTCCTCCTCTTCACTGGGGATTTATGCTGAGAGTCAACCATGGCTCTATAAGTCATCAACTGCAGTTCATAGTCCTTAAAGAAGAACAGGGATGGAACAAACAGTATAAACTTAAATAAAAGTTTGCTTGCTATGTGCTTAATTGTCATTTTAATATGTTTGCTTTTATTTGATCTTTTCCCTGGGGATGAAGTATATTAGTGTATGGCATTTCCACATTAAATGACTATAATTGTACAATGGTAAAATACTGGTGTCACATAGTAATATCATGGTACTACATGATTACAAAATTCAGGAGCACTTTATTTTACAGCCCCGTTCTGCATGTACATACTATGTACTTATTATTGAAATTATACAATAGATACTAACACTGAACTTAACCTTAACCCATGTAGTTACCTTGTATTGCCTACTAATTGCTTAGGTAAGTACACTGTAAGTACATGTAAGTGCATGCAATGTAAAATAAGGTGCAACCCAAAATACACATGAGACGGTATACCTTAGTACCCAAAAACTATTTTCTTACTTTCACTCCAACTGCATACTGCTCTGAATACTTCTGGCACTCTTCAATCTTGCTCTGTTTTTGCTCGATTTCTGCAACCAAAACCTAGAAATACAACAAATGTTAGGATTTGATGCTTGTAAACTACATAGACATATACAATTTCCCTAAGGGTTTTTTTTTTTTTGTGTGTGTGTGTTTTGTTCGTACTTTCTGCTGGTTAAGGAACTCTGCCAACGCCTTGCTGTCCTCAGGTTGATTCTCTTGGGCCTTGAGTTGCTTGGTTTCCATTTCTTTGCTCCATTCATCCAGGCTGTTGTATGTGTCTTTGTAGTACTTAAGAGATTTGCTGATGCCTTCCAGGTCTCGGAGCCTAAATACAATGGAACACAAATATATTGTACATAATGAACAAGATAAATCGTGCATTATCAAAATATATGTACATGCATTAAGCTACATGCATTCCTGTGGCTCTAAGTAAATAAGTTTGTTTTCTGATCAAATGTATACCCTAAATGCAGTGCATCACTTTGGATAAAAGTGTCTGCCAAATGCATACATGTATATGTAATAAATAAATAAAAAAAACACACTAATCCCTAAACTTAATGACCTGTTTTCAATCTGAGAGTGGATGTTTTGCCATCGTTCTTTGAGCTGGTCGGCCTTCTCCTTGTGCCAATCCAAATCAAAGTCTCTCTCATTGTGCGTTTTGAACATACGCTCGCTGACCACTCGTGCCTTTTGCAGCTCGTCCTCCAAGTCATGGAAAACCTCACGTCGTTCATCGATTTCAGACCTCCATTGCTAAAAATTACAAGTCAAAGATGTAAACCATCATCGAGATTTTCAAAAGTCAAAAGTGTTAAGTCAATGATGTTCTATGATTAAACTATTAATCGAAAAAGCATTTTCAAAATTACAATGAGAGTTTATTACCTTAAGAGTGCTCATGACACCATCGATTGATTTGATATTAGCGTTGATTGTATCCTCCTCACACAGCTTGGCTTCATAAAGCTTGACCAGAGCTTCAGCACTCTGACTGTGTTTCACCACCAAGCTCACCGTCTTCAGCCTGAGTGTAAAAGATAATCAAATCAAACAAGTCAGATAGAAATGATTAAGCTGGCCTTTATAGCTGATTAAAGGGTTCCTATTATGCTTTCTTTCCTCCGTGTTGATCTCTCTTTAGTGTGTAATGTTGCTGTTTGAGTCCCTCCAGCCGGAGCTCTTCTCTCTATCAGTGTCAGTGTTCCTGAACTCCTGAAACGCCTCCATTGTAGTCTGGAGTTTTTTCCGGGAGCCGACACGTCACAATATTCCTCATTATAATAATTAATACGCAGAATAAAGTGGCGGCGCCTGGTTGTTTAGTTAGTTAGTAGTGTGTAGAAACTTGTGGTTACGGTAAGGCGCCGGATATTTCCCAAACACCAACCACAACACACAGCTCCAGCTGACCAATCAGAGCACAGTGTGCTTTTCAGAAGGAGGGGCTTCATACTGACAGGAACTAAACAGAGCGATACTGACAGACTGGGAAGAGAGGAGCCACAACAATGGAGAATGTGGGCAAAGTCCCTTTAATACAAGTCATTTCACTCGGTGGGCATCTGTGAAACGCGTCTCGGCCATGCAAGTGCAGCTCCTGTCTCTTTGAATGCGGAAAATTCTAATTCTCCAAAACTGTTTGCCAAGCTTACGATTAAATTTCATATTTGAAGTCATCAATATAATCTGACAACAACTGTCTCATTCATTTTAGTTTTTAAAACGTTCGAATCATGACAAAAAAATAATAATTTCAGCCTGGACAAAGAAAATGCGCATGTGCCATTCTAAACGCGCGTCTCACGACAGTGCCTGTTTCTATAGCAACCGGAGATTCTAACAGCAGATGCAGTGATGCGATGACTTTACTAATCAACGATTGGCTCTTTCATTTAGAAGGCGGGGCTTATTTGCCATATTAGGTGGATTCGTACTTTCTCCCATTCATAAGTAATCGGAGTGCACCGTCTTCCTATACAGTATAAAGTCTTTAGTATGGGAAAAATAACATTCAAGCATGAAAACCTGTTCAAGTAGAGCCCAAAAACAAAACCAAGACTAAAGAAAAAGGGCATACTAGGTCCCCTTTGAATACTTTAGCGATTTAATTTGTATTTAAATACAAGTTAAATTTAAAGGGAATTTTCCATTGGCTTGGTAATGACAATTTGAAGTTTTTTAGAGCCATGGGAATTCTTTTATAAGCACCCCTCCTCCTACTGTGTATTTGTTCATTGCTAATTGAGTAACTGGTCAATAATTGATTGATTGAATGAATTTACGCGTGTTGATATGTAAGAAATTGTATATAAAGACGAAATGTTTCCAAATATTGTGAACACTGCGTGACCGAAACATTTGTTGACTTTTAATAAAAGTCAGTCATCTCAATAATAAAAAGAAGACTGCTAGAATTTCATTTTTTGAGATATGCGGCAAATGAATTTCAAGCATTGAGCTTTTTGACTCTTTTTGGAAGGGTCTTATTGTGTCTTGGAATCATATCAAACTCCAAGATACAAGATACTATCAGACAGGGAGCAGATAATGTGTAGAAGTGTCACATACCAGATTAGAGCAATGCTTGCATGAGCACATCAGCTCACATCTACAAAGCCCCAGATCACATCAGTAACACTCGTCATACTCTTTCAAACGCATCTCATTTTAAGGACTGAGTACAGACTCACTTCTCCAGGTAGATGCAGCACATGGAGTAGACCTGGGTGGTGCTCTGGGTGAGGATGCTGAGCTCAGAGGAAAGCGTGGGGACGGATGGAGAAGCAGCTGCTTGCCTCAGGAAAACTTCACACTTCTCTCTCAGGCTCTCCAGGTCTTCCTTCAACCGATCCAGCTCTACCTTCTTTTTCTGCAATGTGTGAGAAGGAGAAGAGGCCAGATGTGTTACAGAGACAGCATCCAGATTTCTACACATCCAGAAATGAAGCTGAAGATCAAACCTCTTGTTCAGTGATGCGCAGCAGACACTCCTGCAGGTCATCTCTGTCCAGCGGAGTACGGATTTTCCGGATCAGCTGTTCCTCGTGTCCCTCCACACGCATGCGGAAGTTACGCACCTCAGTTATGAAGAGGTTGTACACAGACTCCTCGTGTTCCTCTGTTGACCACCAGAGGGCAATGCATTACATCAATGAGACTCAATGCCCATACAGTCATTGATCATGTGTA
The DNA here is from genome assembly GCA_023029165.1 of Gobiocypris rarus. Taxonomy (NCBI): domain Eukaryota; kingdom Metazoa; phylum Chordata; class Actinopteri; order Cypriniformes; family Gobionidae; genus Gobiocypris; species Gobiocypris rarus. Next base: position 3,412,383 of record CM040927.1, read on the forward strand.
CGTCTTTGCCTGTTTCTTGGAGAAAATACAGTGAAACCGTAGCTAGTGACAACAACACAACTACGCTGAATTAACTTGTGTATGTGCATGTAAATCTTGCAGACAATTAATATTTCAGGAATTCATTATTAGAGAGCAGGCGGCAGATATAGTGAACTTATGAAACCTCACAATAAGAGCAAAAACAAGATTCAAAGTGCACTCAGTGACCCACAAACATTACGGGCACTATTTTAACGAACGGCGCAGGTGCACTTAGGGCATGTCTGAAGCCACTTTTGCAAGTTTAACGACAGGAAAAACGGTCGGTCCAAAAGGGTCGTCCCTCGTCTCTTAATGAGTCATGGGTGTGTTTTGGGCGTAATGTGCAATAAACCAATCAGAGTCTCCCATTCCCTTTCCCTTTAAAAGCCAGTTGCGCTCGCACCATGGAGGACTCATTATTTACATGGAGAAATATAGACGAGACGAGTCAGTTTGACAAATACATGTGTGTACTGCCACGATTGGTCAAATTCACCAATTTCAGGCTAAACTTCAGGCCAATTTCATTCATCATTACTACAAATAGGTCATTCTGATACATGCAATGGCTATCCATTATGACATGTAGGCGTTTACATTTTAATCCTTTTATTTTTAAGTAAAAGATGTGTGTGTGATAAGCAGAGTGTACATAGTAAACATAGTACATATTACTAACACACCCTTTAAATAACACATAAATACTGCACTATTGACTTTAGAGCAGGTGTGTGTTGGTCAGTGGTCAGTGGTTTTCAGTTCCTCACAATAGCAACACTCCAACAATGCTCCTGAACACACCTGGTGTTCACACACACACACACACACACACACACACACACACCAGGTGTTCAGACACACACACACCTGGTGTTCAGACACACACACACACACACACACCTGGTGTTCAGACACACACACACACACACACACACACACACAGGTGTTCAGACACACACACACCTGGTGTTCAGACACACACACACACACACACCTGGTGTTCAGACACACACACACCTGGTGTTCACACACACACACACACACACACACACACCAGGTGTTCAGACACGCACACACCTGGTGTTCAGACACACACACACACACACACCTGGTGTTCAGACACACACACACACCTGGTGTTCAGACACACACACACCTGATGTTCAGACACACACACACACACCTGGTGTTCAGACACACACACACACACACACACACACACACACCTGGTGTTCAGACACACACACACACACACACACACACACCTGGTGTTCAGACACACACACACACACACTCACACCTGGTGTTCAGACACACACACACCTGGTGTTTAGACACACACACACTTGGTGTTCAGACACACACACACACACACACACACACACACACACACACACACACACACACACACACACACACACACACACACACCTAGTGTTCAGACCAGACGCCCGTGGGTGAACAGATGTGCCAGTGCATTTGATATTTAAACAACGAGGAGCTGGACGTGAACATGAGAACTGCGTCGGACTGAAACTAGCAGAACACATTGTATCGCGCCTGACGTCACATTGCGCCGGGTGTGTGATAGTGCCCTTGCTTTCTAATGCTTTCTCTTATGCTGATGAGGAGATCTGTGCATGGATAAAACACCATTCCTTAGAGTATTATCATTCCACTTAATAGGCTTAGCAGAGCATGTGTTTGTAATGAACGTGTGCTATACGTCTGGTGGCACCAGTCACTGCTAACTCAAACATAGTGCAACTATTCCCCCGCATTTCACGACTAACAGTCGCTGTAGTTTCCTGATACGGCCACTGTCTTTGAAGATGCATGACTTCTGGTAACTTTGTTGTGTATGTGGGCATGTGTGTGTATAGTAACGTGCCTCTCTCTGCAGATTTGAGGAGTTCCTCGTAGTACTCCTTGCAAGCCAGAACCTCCTTTTCCAGCTGGGCACAATCGGCCACCGTGAACACATCCGATTCATCGCTGTCCCTCAGGAAGTCCTCGAAGTGGGACTGCAGGCTGCTCAGCACCTGCTCGTGATCGCCTGGCAATAGGGTCTTGATCTAGGGAGGGGAATTAACATTGCACTATAAGCTCACTAGGTTTTAAAACATAACTATAGTCTCAAGGGACACGCGAGGATCTGTACCGAGGCAACGGTGCTTTTGCGGATGGCACGGATGTCAGTCATCAGATAGTGCCAGGACACGACGCTCTTCATGTTGATGTGTGAGTGATGCCACAGAGCCAGAACATTCTGATACAGCTGCTCAATCCTGATGAGCGACAGAAAGAGAACACTATAATCTTTAATATTCAATCAGAGAATCGGACACAGGACAAATACAGAGATCACCTTTGTTTAAATAATGACTGCATCTGATCATATTTTAACTAGAGCTGTCAATCCATTAAAAAGAGCAACTAATTATTCACACATTTTCTGTAATTAATCACGCCTAGCATTGAAGTTTTTAATATATATTAGTGCTGTAAAATTATTAATCACAATTTATAGCAACCAAATTAAGAGTTTGTGTTTACATATTTATATGTGTGTGTACTGTGTATGAATATTATGTATATTCGAGTAAACACACTAAATATTTGTATGTATATACTGTTTATATCATTTACAGTATATTATATATAAATATACATATTTTATACTGTATATAAATATTACCAATTTTTCTTAAAAATATATACATGCATGTGTGTGTGTATATATATATATATATATATATATATATATATATATATATATATATATATATATATATATATATATATATATATAATTATACACAGTACACACACTTCTATATTATGTAAACACAAACGTTGGTTTTGTATGCGATTAATAGTTTGACAGCACTCATTTTTATATTGAAATATTTAATCTAGCAGGTAGGAAATATCCAGAACACTTCACAGTCCTAACTGCATAATTTATAAATTTAATATATGGATATGTTTTTATTAAAGCTACAAAAGTTATTCAGTCTAGAGCAGTGAGTGGTTTCTCTTTGTCTTTTATTCTTTGATTATCATTAATGACAGACAGCAGGAATATTAGGCTACTGTCACTTTAAGAGCTGATGTCACATGATGTGGATCTGACACGCATTTTCTCACAACTCTTTACATTCATTTAAGACTTCATTTAACTCATGTAAGACTGCGCTTGGGAGGATACTCGACAAAACGGGCATTGCGGCATCATTTTGTGTTTTGGTCCGTTCAAGTGCTGTCTGAAGCATCTCTCTGTGTGTGTGTGTGTGTGTGTGTGTGTGTGTGTGTGTGTGTGTGTGTGTGTGCTCCAGTACCGCACTGCGTTCTCTTTTGTGTCTTATCGCGCTTGAATGGTTTAAAGGCATTTGCATGAATAAGAGCGTGATCATATAATGTAAAGCTAGCAAAGAATTTTGTAAATTGTTAGCTATTTAAAAAAATATATATTTTGACAGCACTAATTTGAACATAAATTGGTACACTTCACTCTAAAGTTACCTCTGTTTTCTAAATGCACGTCTTTTTGTTAACAATTAATCAGTGCATATTGTTCATATTTTTAAAACAATTACAAAGTTTAATCAAAACGTCAGACTTCTATCTGTTTACGTGTGCAGAATTCTCCAATCACTGAGTGCGCTTAAACTCCGCCCCTGCAGAGAGCCACGCCCACATCCCATCATCCAATCAACAAACAATGCATAAAACCAAGCGCTCACCCTGATGTAAGTCACAGCACGGCCAAAAAGATCTATCACTACTTCCATAATTCCCAGAATGCCCTCACCTGCTTGCCATTTCAACTGCCTCCTTGTTGGGTGGAGGAACACTGAAGCAGACCGAAGGTACCATGGCCTCATTTCCAGACGGACTGATCACTTTCCACTTTGCCCTGTGAGAGTTACTCACTAGTACACATTCATCTTCTTTGCCGATGGTGATCTGAGGAGAGACGGGTCACAAGATGCATTACAAACGCAGTTAATATGGGCGGCAGCAGTTGTGGCGTGGTGACGTACCTCGATCTGCCGGTAGTCACAGATGGATTTGACAGGGATGGATGTTCTGATGGGATTCTCTGGGTTGCGAGCCTTGAGCTGAACAACGGCCTTTGCCCGGCCCACTAACCCGCCCACAGTGCTGCTGTATTTCAGGAGCTGTTCTTTCTCATCCTGTGAAGAGGAAGCACCGATCCGGCCTCAGTCATGACACATTAATGGACAGGGATGAGAACCCGAAGACCCCAAATAACTGCCCCAGAGTATTGTGTGGAAGCTGACTAACCATGGACTCCTGGATGAGATCCTCCAGCCGATGCAAACTGCTGGTCCGGTCGCAGCTGTACTTCCTGTGGATGGCATCTTGGAGGCTCTTAAGGTAATCCAATGACTCTTTGGCATCGCTGAAAAACTGTAGGGAGAGTATACCTGTGTGAACATGAACTGTCACAGGTCGTGAAAATCTGTTCCGCTGGAAGTAGCGGTGTAACTCACGTCGAAGTAGACGGCGTTGTCTTTCAGATGCTGCTCCACACAGTGACAGAGCTGCAGGATCCAGCTCCACTGAGTCTGCATGGCTGCTCGGTACGCCTGGCCCACAGACACAACATGCATTACAACTGTTTCAGTTCATGTTTTATGGAATGGTAAAATAATAATAGCAATACAATTGTACATTTTTGTACAGTTAGAGGGAACATATATGTATTTATGTAATTTATTAAATTTAGTTTTTTATTTTATTTTAGAATGGTAAAATAAATAAAAATAGTAATCAAATATTTCCATACAGTTAGATTTTTATTTTATTTTATTAATATTATTTTGATTTTATTTATATTATTATTATTATTATTTTATTATTAATTTAACTTATTTTTATTTATTATGTAATGGTAAAAAAGAAATAAATAAAATGCTAATAAAATGTTTCCATACAGATAAAATATATATATATATATATATATATTTTTTAAACAATTTTATTATTTAATTTTATTTAATTGTATGGTATTGTATTTAATTTTAGAATGGTAAAATAAAATAAAAATAGTAATGAAATGTTTCCATACAGTTAGATTTTAATTTTATTTTACTAATATTTTTTTTATAAATTGTTAAATTATTTATTTTTATTATTTATTGTGAATGGTAAAATAAAATAAAAATTATAGAAATAAAATGTTAATAAAATGTTACCATACAGTTAGAAGGACACAATATATATATTTTTTTTTTACTAATTTCTATTTAATTAAATTATATGTCATTTAATTTAATTTTAAAATGGTAAAATAAAATAAAAATAGAAATTAAATGTTGCCATAAAGTTAGAGGAAACATGCATTTACTCTATTTTTATTTATTTTATTTTATTACAGAATGGTAAAATAAAAAATAAAATAGTAATAAAATGTTAATAAAATGTTTCCACACAGTTAGAGGAAACATCTACTCAGTTTTAAATTATTTTATTTTATATCACTCTCATAACTGTCTTTCACGGAACAGAAATTTCACAGAATGTGCGATGCTCTTTTCCAGAAAATAAACTTGAAAGAATATGGAAGCCGCCAAACTCCAGTAATATCATAAAGGTGGTCCTGCTCTATCCTCTAATCCGGCCCATGACTATGGCAAGTGTTGAAGAAGTTTGCCTAACCCTAACTACTGTCTTCATATAACCGTCCCACATTCATTAGATGGAAAAAAGCAGCGTGAGCATTCTGCTGAACTCCTCCATTTGTGTTCCACTTAAGAAAACTGATGTTAAATGAAGAGAATGTGGCAGGCATCAGTCGGCTGTACCTCGATGGTCAGTCTGGCAGGATGGTTCTCCAGCAGGAGGCTCTCTGCCTTCTCCTGCACTGACTTGATCACCTCTTCCTTGTCATCCAGTTCTCTCATGAGATCCTGTGGAAAGACACGGGCATATCAAGACGTTCCTGCCACAGATATCAAGCCTCTTTTCCAAGAACCTGCATCAAAACCTGGATCATGACGGATGTTTACACTGCCGCCACATCTAAGGGCTGTCTTTACTGCTCAAACAGAAGAGGATGTGTTAACTGCGCTTCATGTTAGTTTATAGTGGATTAACATAATTATGGGAGGATTTTTATATTGGTAGAATAAAGCATCAAACCAAAATGCTATTTATCACAGCTAATCCATCTGATGGCCGAACTGTCTATACTACTGTTCAAAAGTCAAAAGTTCGGGATGGTAAGAGATTTTTAACGTTTTTGAAAAGTCTCTCCTGTTTACTGAGCCTATACGGCCAATACAATTATATAAAATATATGATAAATATTGCATTTATCACTCAGCCCTTTTACACTGATTTGATGTGGGTTGGATGGACTAACTTTGGCAAGCTGTTTTAACATTTAATCCTTAAAACAAACTATTATCTATTTCCATGCTACTAGTACTTATTTTTTAGATCCTAGTATCTATTCCATTAAGTACTACTACTTATTCATTATCTACTAGTGCTTATTCTTTAGGTACTAGTACATACTATTAGTAACTAGTACTTATTAGATACTAGTACTTTTTTTGATAGTGACTGGGAACTATTATACATTTTACATTTTTGCCATTGACTTCTATGGGGACCCGTCATTCAGATATCAACTATTCAGTTCTGACTAGTATGTATTACAACTGTGACTAGTACTTATTTTTTAGATACTAGTACCTGTTACTTAGATACTAGTACATATTCAATAAATACTAGTACTTATTAAATAGATACTAGTTAGTTTTAAGGATTAAATGTTAAACCGGCTTGCCATATACAGTGGCTATTCTGACTAGTCATAACATAAGACGAGTTAAAGCAGTTGTGACAAGTAAGATAAGAAATGTTACTAGTTACAATTAAAAAAGATACTAGTGTCTAATAAATAAGTACTAGTATATATTTAATAGGTACTCGAATCTTTTGAATAAGTTCTAATATCTAATGAATAAGTACTGGTACCAATTTAATAGGCACTAGCATCAAATTAATATGTACAAGTCTCTTTTAAAAATTTACTAGTACCTAAAGAATAAGCACTAGCAGATAATGAATAAGTAGTAGTACTTAATGGAATAGATACTAGGATATAAAAAATAAATACTAGTAGCATGAAAATAGATACTAGTACGTTTTAAGGATTAAATGTTAAAACGGCTTGCCATAAACTTACTGCATGATAATCCCTCTTCCTCGAAATGTTACTGTTTCGTTCACTCCAGTCGAAAGCCACTTCCTCTTCCTCCTTCTCATTGAGCCAGATCAGCTCCTGAGTGGCGCGGGACACAAAGTCATACAGGCTGTCCAGGCGTTTCTGCCTCTCACTAGAGCATTTCTGCAAACACAAACGCACAGAAGCTCAGACGCACGCTTCCTACAGACGGTGGGTCCCAAAGGCAGATCTTTACAGAGCTCATTTACCAGAAGCCTCCCGTACTGGCTCTCTAACTTCTGCAGCTTCTCAGAGTAGCTCTGCTTCAATGGCTGGGTCATCTGGATCTGTGGGGGGTCACACACATCAGTTCAGGTTATAGTTCAGCACAAAATATGACAATTCCCACAGAAAGTCATATAGGTTTATAAAGACTGAAGTGTCTAAATGTGTAATAAGTTGCCTTACCTCGCTCATTTTGGCTTCTTTGATGCTCATCTGGAATTCTTCGATGGCTTTGTGGAAATCTTTGTGATTCCCTAAATTTGATTCAACACTCGGTAGATCCGATCCCCATTCCGCTTGATCCAGCTGAACCTTTCAGAGACAGAAACACCAGTTAGTCACCTCGGTTGCCTTGCTTTCCAGTAAACATATATATTACACAGTTTTGCTTCTCAAGTAAATTTATGTTGTTTTAAAGACAATAAGGGCCAGATTTTCTAAACGGGGAAAATTAGTGCGAGACTGAAATCCCATAAAAGCATTGATGTGCACAGTTCTGTGGGTGATTTAATGCACACATTAAAGAACACTTTCCATCAACAGCAGTGCACATTCACATAGCAGAGCCAATGATAACCTACCCACAACACAAGCACAAAACGGCTCAAGACGTTCTTTTTTGGCCGTTAAATAATGGCGCAAACACCAGTAAATTGACGAGCGCAAACCTTTGTAAATCACCTTAAATACTCTCCTCCCATAAACACTGCGTCTGAAAGGGAAACTCCTACAAATGCACATGCAATAAAGTCAGCCGCAAAAGTAACTTTTCAGCACATGCGTGTCTTTAGTAAATCCTGACAGTAGTTTTTAACACCAAAATAGGGTTTGCACTGGAGCAAGCTGTTAGTAAATCTGTCTTAAGACTTGATTTCTGAAAATATTAATGAAATTTAAATTACATTTATTTTTCTTACTCATTTGGCAAATTAGAGATCTTATTTTAGGCACAAACCTCTGAAAAGGTCCCTAGTTTCACTCAAATCATCATGCTTGGCATTTTTAATGCATTAAAACAGGGTAGAAAACATGTCTAGCAAAATTGACAAAAGGACAAAAATACAGATGAATGCATATTTACACCTAGAACGATAACTATACACACAAATATCATTCTGATTATTATAAGCACAAGCTGCAGTTTTTAAATGTCGCTTTAAATGCTCAACTTTTGGATGGATGGCTTCTGATTGGCTGTCTGAAAAAAAGCTACAGTGCCTTCTGAAAAATTGTTCTAAAAGTGATTCCGCGATATGTGCCGTTATCGTTATTATTCTTTTCTATATAGATCGATTTTTACTACATCCTTGATGTGAGCGGGCCTTCAGAATGATTATTTGAAGTCTCACACACACCTGCATTTCCTCTACCCAGTTCAGTAGATCCTGCACGAACTTCATATTAACCTCATCCTCGGTCAAGTTCGGATCCACAAATGAGGATTTGAGCATGGGCTTGCGGATCTGCATGTGTTTGAGCTGCTGAAGGACCCCGGGCTCCATGCCTCCTCCTCCTCCTCCGCCGGTGGTGAGGTACGCCTGGACCGAGGCGGGCTGCATGCTGGGGGTCATGGCTGGGGTCATCGCGGGGCCGCCGCCCGTACTGACCAGGCCTCCGTGAGTGAGGGCAGGAGACAGTCCGGCGTTGAAGCTTTGGGAAAAGCTGGAGTTCAAACTCTGCGTGATGCCGGAGATCATCATCTTGGTCTGTTCTGAGGTCAGCGTGCGTCCTTTGCTGTAGACGGTGGAGCACTCGGTTCTCAAAGCCAACAGGTCATCCCGGAGCTTCGACACCCTGAGGAGCATCACACACTGTTTCTACTGCTCATTTTGAGAATGATCTGTAATAATGATCGGTTCACTTTCTGACCTTTGAACGAGCTGATCAGCCAAGTAGAATTTCCCATCCAGCAGAAGCTGAATATCCACCACCTGCTGCCTCAGGAGATTCTCACACTCCAGAAGATAACCGGCGATCTCCGATTCATTCTGGAACTGGATTCCTGACTCCAAACGCTTGGCATCCTACAGGAGATGAATATCATTTTCCTTCAGATTAAATGACATTCCTTTGCCACTGTAAATGTACAATTTTTTTTTAATAATGATTCAATATGTTTAAGAAACATTTGGGTTTCACTTTATTTTAAGGCGTCATTGTTATAGTGTCATTATGTATTTAAATACTAATATTAATAAACTGCATGTATTTACTATAGGGTTAGGGTTAGGTTGAGGGTTAGTTACATAATTATGCATACTTTACTGTTATTACACATGTAACATGTGTAACAAGGACACTGTAAAATAAAATGTTACCAACAATTATGATTATTATCAAAGTTGAAAACAGTTTTTGCTGCTTAACATTTTTGTGGAAACAATGACACCATTCAAACATTTGTGATAAGATTAACAAACAAAGAGAAATTAATAATTTTATTGATCAAGGATGCATTATAAATTAATCAAAAGTGACAGTTTTATAATGTAAGAAAAGTTAAATAAATGTTTTAATAAATGCATATAAATGCTGTGCATCAAATAAAAACATAAGTATCAGAGTTTCCACAAAAATATAAAGCAGCACAAATGTTTTCAACATAATCATAATAATTCATAATCATAAATGTTTCTGAAGCATCATGTGACACTGGAGACTGGAGTAATGATGATAAATTCAGGAATAAATCACACTATATATTCAGCTATTTTAATTTGTAATAATATTTCACAATATTACTGTTTTAAATGTTTAAATAAATGCAGGCTTAGTGAGCAGAAGAGACTCTTTTAAAGACATAAAAATACTGTTTCCAAACCTTTGACAGCTACTGTATATTATATATTATATATTTGTTTTATTATATTGATCCCAGCGCTGTTGTGCACCAGAGATTATTTTTGTTTTATGCACAGATATGACTGTCACACCTGTGCAATCTAAAAAAAATAACATCTAAACAATACACAAAAGTATCTAAACATCCTTAAATAATAAATATTGTAAAATTGTGTAACATATAAGATTTTATTTTTCTTACTCCACTGGCCTAATTAGAGGTATTTGATAATTAATGGATGCATTTAGCAGATGCTTTTAAAATTTGCTTATATTTGTAATATGACAAATGATTAATAAGGAAACCCGTCTGAACTCACCGACTGAAGAGCCGTCCGTGCGAGCGCTAATTTGTCCTCTCCGGCTATGCAGTCTCGCTGAACTCTGTTTGCAATCTGCTGGAGCATTTCAAGTCTATGGAAGAAAGACGACAGATAGAGTCAAACATCGGGGCAGGTAATGCACTGATTTCACTCTCCCTGAAGCGTACGTGCGTCTCCCTCACCTGGGTCCATACACAGAGCTGTTATTGAGATAAAGCGGGGTGCTGGACAGGGGCTCGTGTGCTCCGGAGAGCAGGTTTTCGGCGGAGCCCAGGCTGGTTAGAGTGCTGTCACTCACTGATGAGGTGCTACTGCAGTACACCAGGTTGCTGTGCATCATAACAGACTAACAATGTCTTTGGCCGGCCCAGAGAATGCCGTTCACCACCCCTCCGTCAGCAGCAGACACCCCACCGGCCATCTATAACCCTTCTGACGGCGCACGCTTCCAGCCACTGATATTTATAGGCTCACAGCGGTGCCAGAAGAGCCAGCCCACAATAACATTAGCCCCAGGTGAAACACTTCATGTAAGACAGATGATCCGGCGCAGGTTCAGACTGTGAGATGTGGGTGTGCCGCACTCGACACCACATGCCTTCACAGTCCTTTCAATCATTTAACCATTTTACACCATTTATGGCTGTTGTTATATAATCACGTATAAATAAAAGCAATAATAGATATTAAAGTGATTTCTGTATATTTCCAGGTGATTTCCAACACCATGTTTTCACATAAACATTGTGAGTAATACAGCGGTGAATTGCACAGGTTTGACAGTCATTCCAAACAAAACTAATCTCTGGTGCACAACAGCGCTGGGCAATATCATTACAAATCTATAATATGCAATACACAGTAGTTTAATGTTTTTGAAAGAAGTCTCTTATGCTCACTAAGGCTGCATTTATTTAAAGGGGTCATGGACTGAGAAATCACATTTTCCTTGAACTTTTGACATATAAGAGGTCATCATACTATAAGAATATCCTGTGAGTTTCAGAACTGAAAACTTCCTTGTTAGTCCAATAAAAGGTTTTATTGACACCAGGCCCAGAAAACAACAGGTTTTTCAAAGTGGGGATGTATGACATCAAAGGGAGGCAAGCCCCGCCTCTGCAGAAGAAGATCAACGCCTACTTCCTCACTGCCTGTTTAGCCCCGCCCACTGATTCACGCATGACAATGCCTAAGTAACATAGACCTACTGGTGTAAAACCAGATCGAGCTAGCAAGCAATAAACATGCCGCTGAGGATTACAAAATATTGTACAGTGCCTCGGCTCGACAGTAATGCAACATGTGAGTAACTGTGCTAGTTCTAATGCCTGATGAAATATTATTGTTGTTTTTTTTTAAACAGCAGTTTTCTATGTGAATATGTACAATTTTATTTATTCCTGTGAATTTGTATTCTTCAGTGTCACATGATCCTTCAGAAATCATTCTAATATGATGATTTGTCACTCAAGAAACATTTATTATTATTATCAGTGTTGATAACAGTTTTTGCTGATTCATATTTTTTATGGAAACAATGATATCATCTAAACATTCGTGGTAAGATTAAAAAAGACAGAGAAATGAACACTTTTATTCATCAAGGATGCATTACATTGATCAAAAGTGACAGTTTTCTAATGTTAGAAAAGATTTATATTTAATAAATGCAAATAAATGCTGTTCTTTGAACTTGAACTATTGGTCAAAGAATCCAGAAAAAATGTATTGTTTTCAACACTGATAATAATCATAAATGTTTCTTGAGTAAATCATCATATCGGAATGATTTCTAAAAGATCATGTGACACTGAAGACTGTAGTAATCACAGGAATAAATCACACTTTATACTGTATATTCATTTAGAAAACAGCTGATCAACACTGGAGTGATATTTCACAATATAACTGTATTTACTGCATTCTTGATCAAATAAATGCAGCCTTGGTGAGATTAAGAGAGTAGAGACTTCATTCAAAAGCATAAAAAATTGTAATGTTAATATATATATAGTTGCAAAAACAATGGCCATAAATTCATGAAACATAAACAGAACAAATTTCAGCATCAAACAAGACATTCTTGATTTCGGCCTCAAATAATTTCCGGGCATTCTTTGACAGTTCACGTAAGAATGGATTTATGAATGATTGACACAGAACACCACTCCGGCCATGTTTTATGAATAGCCAAATGACTGTTGTTAGATTAACAGAACACATCTCCACTGATCAGAGGAACAGATGGCCCCGCCCCCAAACTCCACCATTGGTTGCTATGTTGAGCGTGTTGGGATGCTCAAACAAACAGAGCAATGCTTTGACAGCACCAGTGTTTATACTGTCAGGGGAGTGACTGATAGCAGGCTGGACTACAATATCTGGAGAAGGCCTTCAACGGCAGTCACTTGGCTGTTGCAGGGCTTACCACATTTGAAATCGGCCATCTTTGATATGGCAGCTTTTTAAAATGGTAATAAAAGTCAAAGTATCTAAGCAAGAGCTAACTGGAACATGCTAACACGCCCTTGTCTTAAAGGTGACCTATTATGCCCCTTTTCACAAGATGTAATGTGGTGTCCCCAGAATGTGTCTGTGAAGTTTCAGCTTGAAATACTCCACAAATAATTTATAACTTGTCAAATTTGCGCCTATTAGGGTAAAAAAAACCATGGCATTTTTGTGTGTGTATCTTTAAAGGGATAGTTCACCCAAAAATGAAAATATGATATTTATCTACTTACCCCCAGTAGAACACAAATGAAGATTTTTAACTCCAACTGTTGCTCATATAATGCATGTCAATGGGTTGTTTTTCTATAAGAGTAAAAACACACACACACACATATTAATCCATATTAAACCCTGTGGCTCATGGCCACACATTGATGTCTTAAAACACGAAACCCATCAGTATTTGAGTTATTTTTTGACCTTATATCAGACGAACCTCATCTAGGATTCCTAATGCATACTTCCGCCAGAGAAGGTCAACACTGCTGCGCGATCATAGATATATATATATAGAGAGAGATGCCTCAATACTGCCTGCGCGGATGGAACAGATTGATCGAATGAGGTATTTATGTCAATATATATCTATGATAGCGCCGCTGTTTTGACCTTCTCCGGCGGAAGTATGCATTAGGAATCCTAGATGAGGTTCGTCTGATAAGGTAAAAAAATAACTCAAATACTGATGGGTTTACCGCAGAAACCGATCGTTTCGTGTCTTAAGACATCAATGTGTGGCCATGAGCCACTGGGTTTAATATGGATTAATATGTGTGTGTGATTTTACTCTCATAGAAATAGACCCCGTTGACATGAATTATACGAGCAACGGTTGGAGTTAAAATTCTTCATTTGTGTTCAACTGAAGAAACAAACACACCCACATCTTGGATGCCCTAGGGGTCAGCAGATAAACATCACATTTTCATTTTTGGGTGAACTATCCCTTTAAAAGCAAATGAGCAGCTGCTCCCTGACCCCTTTCCAGAATAGGGCGGAGCCCTTTACAGCTCATGCTTCGGATACGGCAACAACAAAACTGGAGAATCTCACGCAGCCAAAATGTCAGAAATTATCAGTAGCGGTGATAAACCTTACATGTTCAAACTGGCACAATTAATCGAATTTCTAATCGCGATCACCAATACGGATCCCACGATTGCATAATCGTTCAAAGCCGCGATTACAAAACAAAAAATTCCACTTGAGTAACTCTATGAGTTACTGGCGGTGCGAATGCAACCAGAAAAATGACCCTAGAGGAACATTTAGTTCTCGGGAACCACCCTGGAGGTTAGTTACTATAACTAAGTTCCTAAAACTACCCGGTGCGAAAGCCCCTATTATTGTGCCATGCATTCATTTTACTTTTTTGTTTAATTAAAGAAGAAACCAAACAAATGTGTAGATGACATGAGGCTTAATGCTAAAGAGAAGCAATACATTTTTCAGGAGGAAAAAAAACGTTTTTTTATTTTTATATAAAAAATGGCATGCAGTTGCTTCAAACTATGGTATAAAGCTATTCAAAACATCATTCAATATAAATTGTGATCCTTGTAATTAATAATCGCAATTACAATTTCAAGGGAATAATCAACAATTATGATTTTTGTCATAAGGTTCTTGTGCATAAAAATGATCAAAAATGTCAAGTGAATTCCTCAGTGGAACGCATGTCACCCACGCCCATTTTCTTTCATTAAGAAATAGCGATGAAGAGATAGCGTGTGTAAATCATACCTGTCCACTTCAGGCCTCAGGCTCTTCTCTCTCTCCAGCATGGCCACGATCAGCTTGCCCCATTCCTTCTCCACGTCATTAGGATGGTAACCTTGAGGGAGCTGGATGCGACCGAACTCCATCCACACCTACATCCCAACATTCGGCAGAGCTTAAAACACCCCTACATGTGTGTCAAGTGCTGTAAATGTGAAAGAAAAGAAAGATACAAACCTCTAGCATTTTGTAGAGATGCTTGATTTTGGTCTTTTCATTCTCTTTCGGTGGGATTTCATTCTCTTTAAACTGTTGATACTGCGTATAAAGTGCCTGTGAAGTTAAAAATAGTGAGTTAAGACAAAAAGAAGAGAAGAAAAGACAACATACCCAGAGGATTGTGAGTGATAGCACTGCAGAACACCTGTCCTCTATGCGTCTGCTCTAGGAGAAGATGGAGCTGCTCCTGCGGTCTTTAATAGGTTTTTACCACGAGTGGGACGCTACCTCTTTGCCGTGTAAATCCTCTGAGCGAGGGCAGGTCATTTGCTTCAGGCTCCGATACACTAACCAATGTTTAATTTTAGCAAGATAGCAGCTGCTGATCTCTGGAAATGCATGCCAGCAAATGTCTCATTTTTGACAAATTATTACTTTAAATATATTCGCAATTTCATAAATCAAAATGTAAAAACGGCCTAGGAACGGTTCACCACAAAACATGTAAAGTTCTCGTTTCTAGATAATTAAAGAAAGAAATAGGACATTACTATATATTTTGCATAGAGATAATAAGTTTTGAGGACAATTTTTGTTTTGTTTTTTGCATCATGGCATTATTTTCATGATCATTTTATGAAAAAGAACTTGTCATTCATATATGAATAAGTCAAAATTATGCCATAATTGTGATCTAAAAAAGCCACAATTACGAGATAAAGTTGATATTATGACATTTTCATAATTATGACATACCAGATCAAGACTATGAGATATGGAAAGTCATAAGGGGAAAAAAATCATGCTTTGGTAAATCGTAATTATGAGATAAAAAGTCAAATGATGCCATACTAAGTCATAATTATGACATAAAAGTTAAAATTATGACATTAAAAGTCAAAATTATAACATAATATCTCATACATGTGATGTTTGTCATAAGTTCGACTTAAGTCAAAGTTGTGACATATCAAGTAACAATTTTTACATAATTATGACATTAAAAAGTTGAAATTATGACATACTAAGTCATAATTATGATATACAAGAACAAAATTATGAGATAAAAAGTAGATACTATGACCTAAAAAGTCAAAATTATGAGATAAAAAGTAGATACTATGACCTAAAAAGTCAAAATTATGAGATAAAGTAGAAATTGTTACATACTGAGCAAAATTATGATAAAAAGTTGACTTCATGACATAAAAAGTCAATTATGAGTAGATAATAATCTATACTATAGAAAGTAGAAATTATTACATACTGAGCCAATAAAAGTCAATATTATTCCAAAGTCAATATTATGACCTTGTGTGTGTCATAATTGTGACATAAAAGTTGAAATTATGACATAAGTCATCATAATTGCGATATACTACATTATAATTATGAGACATTATGAGATATAAAGTCATAATTGTCACCAGTGTTGGGAATTTACTATTAAAAGTAATGCGTTACAATATTTTATTACCACCTAAAAAAGTAACAAAACGCGTTACTTATTATGTGTGTGTGTGTGTGTGTGTGTGTGTGTGTGTTATGTTACTTTTGCGTTACTGTTTTCTCACCTGAGCTGGGCTTGCTTGTTATGTAATAATAATCATTTAAAAAAAACATACATTTGCCAAATGTAAAAGCCTTTCACACCAAAACTGAAATGAATAAGCCTCATCCTGAAGGAAATGCAAATCCGTGCCTGTAGAGTAGAATTACACACAATGCCTCCGCACTTATTCCCGATTTCTCTCAACATGAGGACAGGAGAGCTGTCAGTCAGTAAATGGAAAACATTACTTATTTGAAAAAGTAACTATTTGAAAGATATTCTGTTGTGAATTTAAAAGTAATGCATTACTTTACTAGTTACCTGAAAAGGTAATCTGATTACTTTTTTCACTCGTGTAACTTGTAATGTGTAACTACCCACAACACTGTTGTGACATGCTTATTCATAATATAAAAACATATAATATTGACATAATTATGACACAGAAAGTCATAATTGTGAGGGAAAAGATTTTTCTTTCACTATTTTGACTTTTTAAGTCATAATTTCACATGTGAGCATGTGGTGGAAATGGGCTTCCATATTCAGGAAACCTAAATTTCTAAAAGCATAATAAAACCATGAGGCATCTCACCTTAAGTTCTGCAGGGTTGCTGGGGAAGTTTCTGTCTGACATTACAGTCGCGTTGTGTTTGATCCACTGGCTGAGGTACATCACCATGTTCTGGTATTCCACCCATTTAATATCCACATCCTGTTTCGGGAACAACATCAACCACCTTTAGTCTTTTGATCAAGGTCTATATCTCACTGCAATTCCATGAAATGCAATGACAACATACTTCCAACAATATGAGGTTATAGTACGTGTCACTTCTTGGCTTTCTAAAAGTATTTCCATCATATTGTGTTCATTTGCTCATTTATTTGAGAATTGCAAGCATGTTGGATTCAAGGTTAATGTGACTGTGTTCTGGGAATGACTCCAAAGAATCAACAGATTCCTTAAAAGCCAACTCAGTTTAATTCCCAGCATAACAAGCATCAAACCCCTCCAAGAAACATGGAATGCTTATGTAATAAAACAAATGTAGACACAAAGTTTATTTGCATATACCAAGACTTATTCACCGGGCCACCCATCTGGAAAACTAGGTAGCTGCTATCATCCTTGAGATGTTTCTCAGTCTGAGTATCCTCGGAGAAGAGTCGTGGCTGAAGTGAGCATATTTCTGTGTTTCAGTCACAGACAGGAGGTATGTGATAAGATATGCTTTACACACAGCTCACATGTAACTTGCACTGAACACAGAAGATCCATTTCAGGAAATTTATATTCGTAGTGATTTCCATCAAACCAAACACTTCAGAAAAAGAAGTGTGCTTAATTGTATTGAATGTGCTCTTCAAATATTAAAAGTATATTCAATATCAATGAAATAAAAGGCTGCTTACGCACACTTTTAAAAGGTGCATTTTGTAATAATGTCAAACTAAAAAAAAGAACATTTTAAAACATGTTTTAATAATCTTTTGTCATGCTTTAAAGAAGATGTGTTGAAAAACATACTAAAGCACATGTAATTAAATTGTAGTGTGCTATTCAATATTAAATTTAAAGTTAATATACCTAAATGTACTAAATTGCAACTTCATTACAAATGAGAAACTGCAAATATATTTTAAATACATGACATAGAAGTTTCAATAGAGATGACATTAAAGTTTTAGTCTGCTATAAATGCTTGTCAATACATTCAGCAGCATTTATGAAATTAATTGTCAAATCGAATAATTGCGATTAATCGCATCCAAAATAAAAGTTTGTGTTAATATATGTGTGTGTGCTGTGTATACTTATTATGGATATATAAATACACACACTCATACACACACATGCATGTATATATTTAAGGAAAAGTGTTATATTTATATCTAATATAAATGTTATAAATATATATACTGTATTTAGTGCATCCAAAATAAAAGTTTTTTTACATAATATGTGTGTGTGTGTGTGTACTGTGTAAAGTTACTATGTATATTTGAATACACACACAAACATGCATATATTTAAGAAATACTTGCAAGTGTATATATATATATATATATATATATATATATATATATATATAAAACAGAAAAACTTAAATATATACATCCATGTGTATTTATATACATACTATTTATACACAGTACACACACATATATTATGTAAACAAACATTTATTTTGGATGCGATTTATCGCGATTACTGATTTGACAGCACTAAATACTGTGTATATATATGTTTATATTATGGCATATTATCATATATAAATATAACAAAAATTAATTCTCTGTGTGTGTGTGTGTGTGTGTGTGTGTGTGTGTGTGTGTGTGTGTGTGTGTGTGTGTGTGTGTGTGTGTGTGTGTGTGTGTGTGTGTGTGTGTGTGTGTGTGTGTGTGTGTTTATTTATACATAATAATTATACACAGTACACACACACATTATGTAAACAAACGTTTATCTTGGATGCGATTAATCGCGATTAATCGATTTGACAGCACTAGAAAGGACATAAAGTTGTACTTAAGTAGGTTTAAAACTGACTCTAAGTTAAGCTAATTGCATTTAATATAAATCTTACCTATAATACACTTCATTATCATGCAATTAAGAGTCTGAAAACATTACAATTAATTTTACATTCAGTTTGCACTTCTTTTATTTCTGTAATAAGTACTCTTATTCAAAGTGTGCTACTTTTCACAAGGGTAGTTCTGTTATAAATATGTGATTGTACTTACATTTGCACCGATGCCCTCCATACCTTCCGGTACCTTCGGGAAGACATCGTATAATGTTGAGACGTAAGTGATGACCGACTTCTCATCCGGAGTCGACACGTCGACATCTGCTCGAAAGGGAAAACATTGGCTTAGTTAGAACGCTACTTTATAAACCACTGCACAGTTTTGCAACAGTTATTGATGTCACCTTTCCTTTCAGAACAGACAAAGCGGTTTCGATTAAGTGTTGGATGCGATGTTTATTCTGCTGAGGCCATTGGGCATTGAATACTATTCTTATATCCCAGTGTTGTTTTACAAATGACCATGAAACCCTGTGAAATATCTGACATTCAGACTGCAGCTCAGATTCATCGCTCCGGTGACCCGCTGTGCTGCCTCAGACAAACACCAACCAATGATGGGTCACTTCAGAAATCTGGGAGGGTTGTGTTAACTAGCAGCTCATCAATCACATCTCTGAAGCCTCACACTTCAGAAACATCACGGGACCGTAGTCGGTTCTGATGTTCGGCACAGATTATCTGGTAACGTGAGGCATTTACAGATCAAATCTTAAACCTCCTGATCTTCTCACAGACCGATAATATCAAACAATTTCAAATTAGAGTGATTATGACTATGATTACATCAGTACTTTCACAATACCCAAGAAAAGAAACACGTTTACAAGGAGATGAAAATTAATAAGAGACGTTTAGAAATGGCAACCGCGAAACGGGAAACGTTGGAGGAATAAATATTATTATTAATAAATATGATTATTATTATTATGTAATTATGTTTTCTTGTTGTTTCTATGTAATTTGTAGACAAACTACTCCAACCAAAACCCTACCGTGTCCAAAAGTAAAGCGTATTGAGATGCCACTCAAAAAATAAAATGAAACATTTTAAAATGTAAACAATAAATAATGTATTTATGTGACCCTGGACCATAAGGGTTGATTTTTTTTTAATTGAGATGTATACATCATCTGAAAGCTGAATAAATAAGGTTGAATATATAAATATGGTTTGATAGGATAGGACAATATTTGGCCGAGATACAACTATTTGAGAATCTGAGAGGGTGCAAAAAAATCTAAATATTGAGAAAATCTCCTTTAAAATTGTCCAAATGAAGTCCTTAGCCATGCATATTACTACTTATAATAAATTTTTGATATATTTACAGTAGGAAATTTGCTAAATATCTTAATGGTACATGATATTTATACTTAATATCGTAATGTTTTTTGGCACAAAAGAAACATTTATAATTTTGAGCCATACAATGTATTGTTGGCTATTGCCACAAATATACCCGTGAGACGCATGACTGGTTTTGTTCTTCAGGGTCACATGTGTATAAATGTGTGTGTCTGTTTTGTACTCTTGATGTTTAAGAGTTTCACCCCTTCGCTGCAGGGTACTTTTTCTCTGCATTGTGGCTGATTTGTAGACTGTACACCCCAACAAAAACAAAAAAAATGCTTTGTATTTGCATATTTTTCATATTTCCCTGGTCATATGGTGAGGGTGACCATTTTTTAATGACCATTTTGCTTTTTCGTATCAAATACACCTTTTTTTATCACAAGTGCCATAAAAGTCACCAGAGTTTCATGCCATTCTGAAGAAGTTATGATTTTTAATGACCGAATCACAGCAGATGGGTATTTAAACCCCGGTGTTAGTGTTCCCAGTGTTCTTTGACTGGTCTTGTCCTTGTATGGCTGTTTGTGTGGTGTTCTCAGTTCTCCTCCTTGTGTTTCCTGTTTTGACTCTTAAATCGTACTCTGCATTTGGATCCAACTCTCCCTCGTTTCTGAGTGTCACCTATGTTACATTTACACATAAGAGCAGCCAATACACTTTGTCTTTAACAATGACTTAGTCATGTATTACTTTTACAGTACATACATTTAAAACAAGTTTTTTAGTTTTTGTGCAAGCAGCATTGTGATAAAAGTACCACAATAACATGAATGTAATGATACATTACATCATTGGAAATGCCCCAGCCCAGACATCAGCGTTTGACTCCTTGCAGTCAGACAGTGTTATAACTGGAGGGCGAGAGCACAAACTTGCTCGTAGGGGTCGAAATGGATTAGGACGGTAGAAACTCACCCTCTGGGTCCAGCAGTCGGGCCACACCGAGCTGCTCGGCCACACCGAACGCTTGCTCTAAGTTTGATCTGCTACTTTGTGTTGAAACTCTGCTGATATCGACCAGGTCAGGCCTGTATGAAGACAAAATCATGACAATATGATCTTAATTCACAATCTCTTTCAATGACAGGCATGTTTTGATTTGGCTTTAATCAAAATGTTCTTTGATTGATGGTGACAGGCATTTTCATTTATGCAAACTAACACTGGGTTTGTGTAAATCCCCGTAGGATATTAGTGATAAGACAGTGTCAAAAACTTCACACGTACACTTACTTAATCAAGCATTGAGAAAATGAAGCCTGTTTTAGGGCTGCTAAGATCTTTATATTCTTTAAGAAAAATGGGGTGAAACATGACCCGGATCTGCTCCTGACAGGTTTCTGAGATTCACTCATAAGGATCATCATCACTACCAAACCTTCCCTGACTGACAGGAATAGTGATAGCTAGAAATAGCTTTGCACAAAGAAGTAATTATTCTGAATCTAGGTCATCTGTGCGTCTGACATTTCATCAAACTATAAAGGGCAGATTATGACTATGAGGCACAACAGATCATTCCAGGAATAGAGATAAGAGATAACCAAACTGCATTAGTGTAAGAAACAGCTCTCGTTGCCTATTTTACTTTCATAATGTAACATTTTATTTCAGAGTGAAACAGGATATTCAGTTTGAAAAAACAGCAAGACTACAGTGCCAACATTTCAGTAGTCTGTGCCGTACCAATGCCAGTCAAATGTTCTGGTTCTCAGTACCAAAAACTAATAAATTAAAGGATTAGTTCACGTTTAAATAAACTTGTGCTGATGATTTACTCACCCCCATGTCATCCAAAATGTCCATGTCTTTCTTTCTTCAGTCGAAAATAAATGAAGGGGACCCACTTTATATTAGGTGTCCTTAACTACTATGTACTAACATTTTAATTAATAATTTGATACATTGCACTTATTGTGTACATATATGTTTTTACATTGTACTTACATTTTAAAAAATACATGCATGTAATTACATCTGTAATTAATTTCTGTAGTTACATTTGTAATTACACAGTTGACACTTCCCTTGTACCTAACCCTACCCTTAAACTAACCCATCCCACCACACCTGTCCCTAACCCTACCCTTAAACTAACCCTATCCCACCACACCTGTCCCTAACCCTACCCTTAAACTTACCCATCCCACCACACCTGTCCCTAACCCTACCCTTAAACTTACCCATCCCACCACACCTGTCCCTAACCCTACCCTTAAACTAACCCATCCCACCACACCAGTCCCTAACCCTACCCTTAAACTTAACCCATCCACCACACCTGTCCCTAACCCTACCCTTAAACTTACCCATCCCACCACACCTGTCCCTAACCCTACCCTTAAACTAACCCATCCCACCACACCTGTCCCTAACCCTACCCTTAAACTAACCCATCCCACCACACCTGTCCCTAACCCTACCCTTAAACTTACCCATCCACCACACCTGTCCCTAACTCTACCCGTATCCCACCTCAATATCAGCAAAGGTGTTTTGCAACACAATATGAACACAGTAAGTACATTTTGCTCTGTTCTGTGATATGTGTTCGTGACGTTACGCAGATTACGTTGGAAAGGTCACGCTGTCGAGGCGGAAGCACAGAGTCGTTGTTGAACGTGCACATACTCAGTCAAAAGCCGTTTACAAAAAAGGGAGTTAAAGGTAAAACAGCGATGTCGGATGATTTTGAATCCTCCTTTCGCTCATTTGTAAACACTGACTCGACTTCCGCCTACGACAAGCGTGACCTTTCCAACATAACTGCGTTCACGTGACGTCATGAACACGCATCACAGAACAGAGCAAGGCGAACATCTGTGCTTATAAAACTTAAACTTTTTTTTAAATGACCGATGGTTTGGTTAGATCAGACCCTTATTCATCGTCTGGTGTGGTTTAAAGCCCTCTGAAGCTGCTCTGAAACTCATTCGACCTTGAGCCGTTTGGGCTCCACTGAGTCTATTATAAGGAGAAAAATCCTGGAATGTTTTAATCAAAAACCTTCATTTATTTTCGACTGAAGAAAGAAAGACATGGACATCTTGGATGACATGGGGGTGAGTAAATTATCAGCTAAAGTTTATTTAAACGTGAACTAATCCTTTAAGTGTCTCATCCGTTGTTTATCACGGTCAATCGTTGCAGTTTCTGATTTAATCATGCATTTAAATACTGTTGTCAATCCAGACACTTTACAGCATGAAAACTAAGCTTGTACTCAGATTGTGAATGGGTAATAAACAGAAAGCAAGAGGGCTTTACACAGTCCACCAAAAACTGAAATTCTGTAATTTACTCACCCTTTAAAACACAAAATCAGAAGCAAACAGATTAAAAAAGCCGGATATGGAAATGCTCTGGAAACTGACATTACCTGTACTTATGAATAATAGCATTGAACAGTCGTCCATCCCTCCACGAGGTAGTGAAGTTGTCGCAGCGGACACCTACATAGCCTTCTGTCATCTGCTGGGACCACAGCAGAAGTCTCTCCTTGGCTGTCATGTCCTCGGACTCTCCCGTCACATGGATCTCCGAGATCTGCAGGCAGGAAAGAAGATGTTTTTGTTGTTAAGGGCCTGTGTTATAACAGATACAGGGCCTCTTTTCAAACCCAGTCATATTCAGCAATCTGTAAAGAAATGGTCATGTTGTAACACAAAAACGTATTTATTTTCTTCATGTGCTAATGGTTTTTGCCATGATGTAATTTAAAATCTGTTCTGCAAATCTAGCAAAAGCATCTAGAGTTTAGAATTAAGAATAAATAAAGTGCATACAGCATGCACATACAGATTTTTGCATTAGCGGCATCTAGTGGTGAGTTTGTGAAATGCAACCGTCCACCTCTCACCCCTCCCTTTCTAAGCACATAGAGAAGCTACGGTGGCCAACAAAGGACAAAGATGTCGTCGTCAGAGAGGGCAGAGAGTAGCTAGCGCTCTGTAGAGAAGTTTGTCTATTTAGGGCTACAGTAGAAACACAGTGGCACAAAATGGCAGCTTTACTGTAAGGGGACCCACGGTGTGTGTAGATAGAAACGCTCATTCTAAGGTAATAAAAAAATAACAGTTCATCATGTAAAGTCTTTATACACCACTGAAAACATAGTTATGTATATTATATTGCATTTCTGTCAGTAGATCCTCATAAATACTACACACTGCACCTTTAATAACAACAGTCTTTATGATTATGACCGTGAACACAAAGCATGACAAGACTTCATTAGTGAAGAAGAATAGAGAGCAAAAAAAAACTAAAGTGAATAACAGGTCCTGGATTTTGTCTAAACTAGTGTTGCACGGTATACCGGTACTAGAAAAGTATTGCGATACCCTGCTTTTACAAACGGTACGATATGGAATTTTATTAGTACCGGTACTTTAAGAAGGACCGCGCGTTAATAAGAGCTGTATTTATTTGTGTGGATGAGTGACAGCAGGAGTCAGGATGTGTGTGCAGAGCTCTCCACCGTTCACTAAACACTGGAAGAAGAAGAGTTAAATATACACGCGCAGCGCATGACAAAGAAACAACAGAAACATGCGCGCATGAGAAAATATAGCCCGGCGCGGGATGTGCTCGCCTCGCGCTGCCGGACTTTGATCTGAAGCGCGAGCACACGCCATTCAGACAACATGCTATCGCGATTCAGTTCTTTCTGATTATGGATTTCAATGGTCAAAGATATGTTAAAATTCACATCCTGTGAGTATTCAGGTAAACACAGTCGTGTCTTTAGTGGACGTGTACAGTTGAGGTGATTGGATCGGTGTTAAGCCGGATCTAATATTCTGTGTGATTAATGTTAATCAAACAACAATGAAAAAAAGAAAACCACCCCATGACTGGCTAAACAATTTTAATATATTCATTGTTAATCAGTGTATACTGTAGTTAATTTATTGACTGAATTGCCAGCTGAATTGAGTTTTTTTGTGGATTATTTAATTTCTTTCTTGACTTGCTATACTGTTAAATAGACCTATAGCTGAAAAATAAAGCACTGTTTTTGTCATATTGTTTGTAATTTGCATTTTTTGCTTATTTTTAAAAACAAAGATTTCAATAAGAAGAAATGGTCAAAAACCAGGGCAGGAACATGCTGGCCAAGTTTTTAGCTAAAAACAACAACAACAACAAAAACACTATTAATAATAAGTTCTGTTGTCATATTCAATTACTTTTACTGGGTGTTTTTTTTTTTTTGACCGTGGTATCGATTAAGTATCGGTATCGAGGTATTTTAGTCTGGTATCGTATCGAAGTCATAATTTTGGTATCGTGACAACACTAGTCTAAACAACTCAGAACAACTGTCAAAGTGACAGCAAACCTCAATATATTCACCCTGAAGACCATGTTTCCACAAACCCTGACCACAGAAAACTTCACAAAGCCAACATCAATGAAAGTAATCTCAGACACCACTGCTAAAATGTGAGAAAGACGGTGTTCTGATCATAAAACCTGGACTGTTGGAGCACCAAGATGAACTTCATCATCTGACCTGGTTAATCACATGACTTGAATATTATTGAGCTACTGTGGGCAGTTTTAGGTGCGAAGAGTGAGAAAGCAGATTCCCTCCTTCAACATTCAAAAGTTGTGTTAATCTATTTTAGTATGGTTTGAAGCTGTATTAAAGGCAAATTTTGATAAAACACCTGCAAATACTCCTTATTTCCCACACTGTAAACCCCAATATATAAGTTGGCAAAACTCAAAAAAGTTAGGCAATCAGTTGCCTCAAATTTTTTTTTATTAAGAAATGTAAAGTTTAAGTAAGCATTTTGTAATCATGCATTTGAATTGCTCTGAACTTGAAATATTTGAGTAAGCCAATTCATACATTTAACTTAAAAATATAATGTAATCTCAAATTTTTAGTAGTGGAAACTTGACTAGCTTTAACTAGCTAATTCAATAAATGCCACCTTGCTAATTGGTTACACAATGCGTTGGTAGCATCAGTGTTTTTTTTTTTTTTTCACCGACAAAAATGAGACGATAACTAAATAAAAATGGATTGTCTTGGATGGCAAAAACTATGAGGAAAATCTACTGATATTTTCATCAACGAATAAAAACGAGACGAGGGAGGGCTGATAAGGGAAGAAATCCACCTGTCAACACTGGGTAGCATTAGCATAGCAAAGCATAGACAGCAATATAATACATTCAACATACACTCACCTAAAGGATTATTAGGAACACATACTAATACTGTGTTTGACCCCCTTTCGCCTTCAGAACTGCCTTAATTCTACGTGGCATTGATTCAACAAGGTGCTGAAAGCATTCTTTAGAAATGTTGGCCCATATTGATAGGATAGCATCTTGCAGTTGATGGAGATTTGTGGGATGCACATCCAGGGCACGAAGCTCCCGTTCCACCACATCCCAAAGATGCTCTATTGGGTTGAGGTCTGGTGACTGTGGGGGCCATTTTAGTACAGTGAACTCATTGTCATGTTCAAGAAACCAATTTGAAATGATTGGAGCTTTGTGACATGGTGCATTATCCTGCTGGAAGTAGCCATCAGAGGATGGGTACATGGTGGTCATAAAGGGATGGACATGGTCAGAAACAATGCTCAGGTAGGCCATGGCATTTAAACGATGCCCAATTGGCACTAAGGGGCCTAAAGTGTGCCAAGAAAACATCCCCCACACCATTACACCGCCACCACCAGCCTGCACAGTGGTAACAAGGCATGATGGATCCATGTTCTCATTCTGTTTACACCAAATTCTGACTCTACCATCTGAATGTCTCAACAGAAATCGAGACTCTCAGACCAGGTAACCTTTTTCCAGTCTTCAACTGTCTAATTTTGGTGAGCTCGTGCAAATTGTAGCTTCTTTTTCCTATTTGTAGTGGAGATGAGTGGTACCCGGTGGGGTCTTCTGCTGTTGTAGCCCATCCGCCTCAAGGTTGTGCGTGTTGTGGCTTCACAAATGCTTTGCTGCATACCTCGGTTGTAACGAGTGGTTATTTCAGTCAAAGTTGCTCTTCTATCAGCTTGAATCAGTCGGCCCATTCTCCTCTGACCTCAAGCATCAACAAGGCATTTTCGCCCACAGGACTGGCGCATACTGGATGTTTTTCCCTTTTCACACCATTCTTTGTAAACCCTAGAAATGGTTGTGCATGAAAATCCCAGTAACTGAGCAGATTGTGAAATACTCAGACCGCCCGTCTGGCATTAACAACCATGCCACGCTCAAAATTGCTTAAATCACCTTTCTTTCCCATTCTGACATTCAGTTTGGAGTTCAGGAGATTGTCTTGACCAGGACCACACCCCTAAATGCACTGAAGCAACTGCCATGTGATTGGTTGATTAGATAATTGCATTAATGAGAAATTGAACAGGTGTTCCTAATAATCCTTAAGGTGAGTGTATATCTTTTCTCAAACTAATCTCCTACAAAAAAAACAACATAACAGAAACTTTTCTAAACTAGCAGACAAAACATTAAACACTACTAAATTTCCCACTTAACGTTAATCCTACACAAACATATATTATAACACTTAATTTTAGCATTTACTCTCCATTTTGAATGTCATGGCAAAGCATGCTGGGAAATAGAAATTACAGCCTAGTTTCAGTTAAATTGAAGTTAGTCTAAATTAAAATAAACAAGTTCATAAAACTCAAAACAATGAAACAGTTCAGATTACTTAAAATGTGTCAAGAACTCAAAAGAAATAGAAAGTTATAAATCATATAAGTTCATTTGATTTAACTAATTTATTTAATTTGAGGCTGTACTCAAACCAATTAATTATTTTGAGCATTAGGGTTTACAGGGCAGGTTTTCACATTATTTTGTCCAACCCCCCAAAAAAAAAAAAAAAACGTTTTATCTATTAATATAATATCAGCAAATATATGTAATTTGAACTTTTTAAAGCTTGTTTCCGGATTGAGGCTCAGCTGGTTCAACTGGAAAGGCTGACTAATGTGACATTTGATCAGTGGTTCACCAGCACAGGTTGGTTGATCTGTTTCTTCATTTAGAGATATTTATAGTAGTCACCATGTACGAATTAAATCATATTAAATCAATACAGCAATGTAGCTAATGTAGACGTGTCCACTGACCATTATATATCCCACATGGCTTCACATTACAAAGAAGGATTTCCAGCTCTAAAATCAAATGCCTGATGCAAAAGTTAAGCCAACACCTACTGATTTAAGGAAACACATTATACCACAAAACCAGGAGCTTAACAATAATTTACAGAGCTGTAAGTATATAATATGTGTACGTGCTGACACTGAAGTAAACTCAAAAGAATCTGCCGGCCGGAGTAATTATAGCTTGTCGGAAGGGAGCAGAGCACATGGTGTTTAGACTGTGGGTGTGGAAAGACTGAGCTATTACACCAGAAACCAAACACACCAAAACATGCCAACTCTGACAAATCACTGCCATGAATGATAATATTATGGAAACTCTGTGTCATTCATTAGAAAATGGCTAGTGTCTAGACTCTAGATGCTAATTGTTCAAATAAAGTTCAAATAAAGACTGTCACTAGTTACAACATTACTCTTAGTACCTTCTGGAAGCTTTTTCTCCTATAGCATAACTTTAGGATCATTATACATCATGATTTGTTATCACAACTTTTTATCTTTTGTCAAATCAACTTAGATAATTAAGTTCAGATAACATCATATTTTGATTTTCTATTTATTAAAGCAATCTCCATTGTTTTAACTCAAATGTTTAATTTTAATTAATGCAAAAAGGCAACAGGTAACTTTTTTAAGTTAAACCAACAATCATTTTTACAGTGCAGTAGAGTGGCACTAATAATGCCATACACTGTAAAATATGTGGTTTCAACTTAAAAAAGTAGGTGTACATACTGCCTTAAAATGTTAAGTTTAGTCAACTTGAAATGTGAAGTTGTACTAAGTGACAACTTGGATATTAGACTGGGTAAATCCAGCCAGATCTGCAGGCAATTTGATTTTGCCTTGTAGCTCAGGCTGGAAACCTGTACGTATTTCTATCCTGCTTGTGACCAATCACAAACTGGCTTATCCACCTGGCGTGCTATTGGCGGGTTTAACAAAATGACAGATAGAGAAGCGATGGATCATTGGTCTGGTTGGTTGAAGGACTATCCAATTGCGTACAGAGTCATTTGAACTATGCCCGTTGATCACGCCTCTTGTGCAGTAGAAAATACAGAGCAGACTCCCCAGACCAATGTTCAATCTTAAACTGAGCTTGGTCTGGTGATATAGCCAGACAACTTGGATATTTGAGTTGACTAAACTTAAAATGCTAAGCCAGCATGAATCCTAATTTTGTTTTGAAACTACTATTTACTTTTAAAGTGTATTAATGGCTTTGATTCCCAGGGAATGCAAGTACAAATGCATACCTTCAATGCAATGTAAATCACTTGGGATAAAAGTGTCTGCTTATATAGTAACCATTTTATAAAAAGGCACTCAAGGCTGTTGTATAGGTGCTTTCCCACCATGTAATGCCATAATTTAAAGCATTCACATCCTTACAGTCACATAAACAACTAATTCTGCATTTTCAGAGCACCTGACATGTACAACTTCACCACTGCAACATCATGCAGAAACACTCATGTTATAGTGGCTTCAGGAGTAAATATTTCATAATATTTCTGTTTAATAAGTCCTGCACTGCCCAGCCAAAAAAGTCGCTGTTTGGATTTAAATAGGCAAGTGCTTAAGAGTCTATAGTTGGATCATTATTGCAGTGATTATCATGTTTCTAGCATGTTATATGTTTGGCAACAGTTCTTCTAACCCCAACTGATGGAGTGTGTAGTTTTTTATTCTTTAACAAAACATGTAGGAAGACATCATGGCCATATTCCAGGATGGCAATGTCAAGATTCATCAGCTCAAACTGTGAAAGGATAATTTCCCCTCTGAGTCCAGAGCTTCACTGAAAGTCTTTGGGATGTGCTGGAGGAGACTTTACAGAGTGCTGGACTCTTGCATTGGCAATACAAGATCTTCACCAAAAATTTACGCAACACTTGATGGATATAAATGTTATGTTATTTCCATCAAGAGGTGCATCCATTAGGGTTGCCAAACATATAACATGCTAGAAACATAACAATCACTGCAATAATGATCCAATCATAGACATTTACGTATTTGCCTATTTAAATCCAAACAAAAACTTGTGGTATATAATTTACTCATTTTAAAAGTCTTAAAAACACAATAATCTAATGTCTAGCTAAGTAAACAAACTATAAACTTTATTAATAATGCATTTGCATAATATTTTTTGCTGTATTGTGGTTTTGTCTACTGTTTACTCAAATGACACCAAATAATTTTGGTGTTAATAATGTTGCCATAGAAAAGCATAATTCTGAATCAGAGGATGTGAACAGCTGTCGTCTAGTGCAACATACATCACGACTAAACCTGTATGATGTGCAGCGGACATTATTGTTTATGTAATGTCATGTGCATGGTGTCATTGAATCATAAATCGCATCTCAAATGCTGACAGATGCTGATATTACCTTTTGTGGTTTAGTAGAACCGTGTTTAAGATCTTGTTGGACTGTATCCAAAGAAGCGTGGGAAACTAAATCTCCCGAACAAGAGTGGGCCCTCCTCCGCTTCCTGTGCACTTGAGTGTCCCATATAATTTTGGAGAAGCCTTTATCATGATCTACACTGATACTCGCCAGGGAGCCGTTTCCTCTCAATGTCTGGAGCATGTACTCCACCGCTCCAAAACTGATTGCCCTCCTCAATTGTCTCCGCAAAAGATTATTTTCCAAAAGCCTATCCTTTGAGGTGATGCTTCTGGAGCTCTTGGTGACCCCATGTAGACTATGCTTGGCAATTGGCCTGCTTTTGTCCTGATGCATACCTGGCTTTCTACCGGTTTTACCTCGGAGGACTGGGACTTCTCCAACGTAGACCCCATGGCTGATACTGTCCTGTCTGGGCCTTGGAGCCTCGTCTTGCTCCAATGTACCAACCTTATAATTACTAAAGGATGTGGCATAATCCAGGTCATCAATCTTGCAGCTCTCAGTCCCATGGCTTCTTAAAGAGTCAGTGGCATTAAAATCAGCTGATTTTCTTTTTTTCCTCCTTTGAAAGTATCGGCGTCCCCTGAGCTCCTTTGATGTGGGGCTGATTGGGGCTTTCGTGGGATCAACATAACACTCCTCCTTAGATCCCCTCACGCATCCACACATATTACCCATGCCGGTTGGTCATGTTAATAAGGCTGCCCATTAAGAAAGATTCACTCCTTCCTGCCAGTTGTAAACAAGTTATCCAAGTACAAGAGTTTCTTATCCCAGGAAGTATCAGCCATCTTTTCCCCTGCAAGTGATTAGGTACGGAGGTGATGTCAGACAAATTAGTCCAATATCCAGAGCAGTACGGATGATGTGAATCCCTCTGAGACGCTCCAAACAAACTTCTGTTTCCTGTATCGCACGTTCACCGGGCTCGCTACACAGCCCGGCCCTTTCTTCTCACGCTGCCAACACACTGAAGTCTAGGTGACCTTTGAAACGCCAACCTTTGCCCTGATCCTCCAGAACAAACACTATAGAGATCGAGGCGCCCGGCAAGCCACACAAACTAACGCAGCTCTCTGTCACAGCTGAGGAAACGTCACGGTCCTCATGTGATGTGTAAACACAGCCACCCTCAGAGACCTGCTGGTGTTGAGTTTCCAGAGGCTGAATGTCCTTAGTGGTTGGAGGCTGGAGAGAGAGAGAGACAGAAGGAAAAGGGAGGAGAGTGGGACGCACTCTCATCTGTTCCCTGATGGTAACTGTGGGCCGCATGTGAAAGCTCTGCTCAGCAAGTTGAGCCATTCAAATAGGACGTACCAGGCTGAGGGAGTCATGGCCTGTCATGTGGCCTTTTAAAATAACAGGACAGCGTGGCAAACTGTGCTGCCCCACACGACAAAGCTCTCTATTTGCTCTTTAATCTTGCTCAAAACAAGAGCAAAGCTTTGAAAAGGATCAAGTCCAACTCTTAAAGCAAACAAACATAACCAGCGGTCATAGATATGGAAGATGATAACTTATATTGGCTGTATAAACTTGCTTGGGTGTATATTATATAATCTCAGTTGCATGGTTGTAAAATATAATTAGCTTATACAAAAGTTATTGAACAAACATTAATTTAAAGTTAATTAAGGCTGTTTGCTAATGCAAGAGTCACTATTACTATTGTGTTAGATTGTTTTAGGGAACCCACACAAGACTTGTGTCACATCTCACCATCAAAACATCACACACATTTGAGGAAGGATGCTGTAAGCCGGGCATACAAGGTGCAGTTTTTGCTGTTGCACAAGCTTGCAGACAGGTTTTTTTTTTTTTTAATCGTGAGAAATCACATGGAAATCGCTGATGCTGTGTGAGCGGATTAACTAAACGAGTCGAGTACATTACGAGCACCTCCCAATCATTTTTAAACATGCTTTCAATGCCTATAGCAGCAACATTGAAAGCTCCGGTCTCTGTGTATAGCGCGAAAGCTTAAGCGATTGCCGCCGGCTCGCCGTGCAGTACAGTCGCGCCGTGTACCAGATGCTTTGACGTGATTATCACGTTAACTGAGCGTTTAACATCTCACGACATCCCGAGTGTCTCGCACTGTGTACATCCGCCTTTAGAAACTTCCAAGAAAATTCAAGTAACCATGCAGTAACATGCAACAAAACTGCTTTAGCGATAGGGGTGTGATGGTATACAAAAACGGAAAACTAAATGCAATTTAAGCTGCACACGCATGTGACATGAAGGAATGTTCTATGGTTATGAGTTAAGCTGGCCACACGCAGATTTTGGGCACAATTTGTAACCCCCAACCGATCTGGGTGGTGTGATGAGAAGCCCGAAGCGTCTCGCAACTGCCTTTTTGTCCAGAAAATCCTCAATTATGTGGTGTCAATACAAATATTTTCCTGCTCGCAGTTGCATCGGAGCCCGGATGATCCACTCTTAATCGAGCTGCCTCTGAAGTGATGCCCGCGATAGCCAACGAGAGCAAGTGAGCGAGCTTCACCAACCGGATGTTGTGTGCTTCTTTAGATGAAACTCGGCAGTCACAAACATGCCACGAGAGTAGAGCATTGAGAAAGAAGATCACCCACATTCTTTTATTCTCCTTTGTTTATCTTCCCATAAAACAAAACTCAACGCCAGGAGATAACGTCGATCATCCTCCATTTGTTTTTCTTCACAAGTCGTGTTTGAGCTCGTGATTCTCTGGGAGATCTCGTCCCACTGTGAAAATGTTAACAGGTGTGTGGTCTCGTGGTCCGGACAAATCTTCTATACTGCTAAAAATTGGTTGAAACTGCCCTTATGCCTGTGGTCTCCCACAGTTTTAAAATCGGTTAAGATTTGAAAATCCTCTAGTGTCCTAGGCCTTAGTTTGCACCGTTAAGTATAAAGCATGTCTCACATTTACGACAACTTGGATTAATAAATGGCATCTGAGCAAGGATCATATCTGCTGATCTTATTTTGGCACAAACTCTGTCACTTTCCCTTTATGTCTGCAGAGTTTCTCACTTCGCAGACTCTTCACAGATTCTTTTGTTTTGACAATGAGTGATTCCCCAAAGGTCAGCAAGGCCTGTTGTTTAGAACGGCCCATGTTAATGGTACTGTAGATAGCTGACTAGTTCAAATTCTATGCAAATGCACTATTTATTGTAGCCACATGCTACTGTACAAACACTCCTGATCACCCAGCATGATGTTCAGTAGTAGCCGGGATTTATAAAATAAAGCAAACCTCGAATCTCCCGCCAAACCTAAACTCAAAATGTAAATCAATATTCCATACTTGCTTACCGTACTGAAGAGAAGTAAGTCAGGTTTGAACATGATGTTTATGTTCTTGCTCAGTAATGCAATCCTGTTCATTTTTGAGCAAAAAATATCAAACATCATGTTGAACTTGCATACTGTGGCTAGAGGCAATGCTCATACACCCTTCATTCATTGACTTCAAAGCATGTTTATAAGGCAAAAACGTCCAGCAAAAGCTTCTGAAACAACATAATGATTCAGATCTGAGTGCTTTGATTGCATGTTCAAACAGACAGTATTCAGATGCCAGCTGTGGACATTGTATAAATGAATAGAGCTGCGTTATTATTGAGCTGCAAACAACACGTGTATATGTACAGTGAATTCTGATATTGAAACAGATTCAAAACTAGATACTTCCAAAGAATAAACCAGAGGGCAAAAAAATATGAACATGGTTCAAAAATCAGCCCTGAGAGACTAATGTCTGAGCCGAGGCATCAAAAACAACTCTCCGTTCCCTCCAACTGCAGATCATGAGGGAACAGGCCGCATGCCCAACGGCTCGCGTGAGAGTGACAGCGGCAGGTGCTACTGCACGTCCCCACGCTACCTGTCAGCAAGTTTTATGAACCCAAGCATTATTTAACACATTCTTCAGCTATGCCCTAGAAATGCATTTTTAGACTTGCATGCCTTCAGCCAGTTGAGGGCCGTCAGGGAGGCTGGGCCAGTGTGGTTTGAGAGAACGAGGTGCGGTGAAGGTGTCATTCTTGCATGCTGGAGATGGGAATTGGGAAGAGCTGTGATGGTTTGGGTTCAGGTCGGCTTCTGTGACAACATTCCTCACTCATAACATCATCTCAAAATGAATGTGCAGTCGAGCCAAGGATATTTACATTTATGCATTTTGGCAGACGCTTTATTAATAATATGCCGCTGTGAAGGTGGGACAGTGTGTTCAAATTCAGAAGGAGATATTCTCACTGGATGCATTCGTGTTGGCAGAGAAATGAAACCAAACACAGGAGCCCTTAGATGCATTTTACTTAACACAGCATTTCAAAATGTGCCATTAAAAGCTGTGAGATATGATGACCACAGACCTTCATTTGATGCATGCACAACAATTCAAAATCATCGCAGCGCGAACGGAAAGCACTCAAACTCTTATATATACTGTACATTTGATGTCGAGAAGGTTCCACAAGCTCAGACCTGCAGATGTGCAGCTGCAGTGAAACCTGTGTGACCTCTGTCATATATAGACGCTAAAGCACAAATTCCCTCAGACTCCAGATCACTGAGAAATACTACAGGACTACTACGAGTCAGAGCTTTATAAAATCCTGCTGCAAAACACAAAAGGCCAAAATGATTTTCTCTGTACACCCGTAGCTCATCTGTAATGCTCCCGCTCAGGGTGGCGTCAGCACTAATCTGATGAAAATATAAATCTGAATAACTGCGTAAAAGATACAAGACAGATCTTGTGTATGTAATGATACAAATATGTTCCAGATTCAGCTCCTACATGTTGATACTAAAATGATGACCTTAATAAATCAATCTCATGTAGTTACTAAGAAAAATCACATAATTGAAGCTTCATTAAAATAGGGGAAATGTTCCTGCATGAAAGTGCATTACAGGAAATGAATAAGCATCACAGTGTGTTTGAGTCAACATGTTGTGCAGACTGACAGAAATTACTAGGGGTTCAGAACTTACTAGGGTGTTGAAAGGCAGTTGCTAAGATGTTTATGTGGTTGTTAGGGTGTTGCTAAGCAGATGCAAGGGGGTTCAGAACTTACTAGGGTGTTGAAAGACAGTTGCTAAGGTGTTTATGTGGTTGTTAGGGTGTTGCTAAGCAGATGCAAGGGGGTTCAGAACTTACTAGGGTGTTGAAAGACAGTTGCTAAGGTGTTTATGTGGTTGCTAAGCAGCTGCAAGGGGTTCAGAACTTACTAGGGTGTTGAAAGGCAGTTGGTAAGGTGTTTATGTGGTTGCTAAGCAGCTGCAAGGGGTTCAGAACTTACTAGGGTGTTGAAAGGCAGTTGCTAAGATGTTTATGTGGTTGTTAGGGTGTTGCTAAGCAGATGCAAGGGGGTTCAGAACTTACTAGGGTGTTGAAAGGCAGTTGGTAAGGTGTTTATGTGGTTGCTAAGCAGCTGCAAGGGGTTCAGAACTTACTAGGGTGTTGAAAGGCAGTTGCTAAGATGTTTATGTGGTTGTTAGGGTGTTGCTAAGCAGCTGCAAGGGGTTCAGAACTTACTAGGGTGTTGAAAGGCAGTTGCTAAGGTGTTTATGTGGTTGTTAGGGTGTTGCTAAGCAGATGCAAGGGGTTCAGAACTTACTAGGGTGTTGAAAGGCAGTTGCTAAGGTGTTTATGTGGTTGTTAGGGTGTTGCTAAGCAGATGCAAGGGGGTTCAGAACTTACTAGGGTGTTGAAAGGCAGTTGCTAAGGTGTTTATGTGGTTGCTAAGCAGCTGCAAGGGGTTCAGAACTTACTAGGGTGTTGAAAGGCAGTTGCTAAGGTGTTTATGTGGTTGTTAGGGTGTTGCTAAGCAGATGCAAGGGGTTCAGAACTTACTAGGGTGTTGAAAGGCAGTTGCTAAGGTGTTTATGTGGTTGTTAGGGTGTTGCTAAGCAGATGCAAGGGGGTTCAGAACTTACTAGGGTGTTCAAAGGCAGTTGGTAAGGTGTTTATGTGGTTGCTAAGCATCTGCAAGGCGTTCAGAACTTACAAGGTGTAGCTAAGCAGTTGGTAAGGTGTACTGGGTGCTTTCTAGGCCATAATTAAGCAGTTGCAAGTGGTTTAAGGCATTGCTT
The DNA here is from genome assembly GCA_023029165.1 of Gobiocypris rarus. NCBI lineage: Eukaryota > Metazoa > Chordata > Actinopteri > Cypriniformes > Gobionidae > Gobiocypris > Gobiocypris rarus. The sequence goes on from CM040927.1 coordinate 3,449,705, forward strand.
TAAGGTGGTTGCTATGGTGTTCTCTGTTTGTTAGGGTGTTGCTAAGCAGCTGCAAGGGGTTCAGAACTTACTAGGGTGTTGAAAGGCAGTTGCTAAGGTGTTTATGTGGTTGTTAGGGTGTTGCTAAGATGCAAGGGGGTTCAGAACTTACTAGGGTGTTGAAAGGCAGTTGGTAAGGTGTTTATGTGGTTGCTAAGCAGCTGCAAGGGGTTCAGAACTTACTAGGGTGTTGAAAGGCAGTTGCTAAGGTGTTTATGTGGTTGTTAGGGTGTTGCTAAGCAGATGCAAGGGGGTTCAGAACTTACTAGGGTGTTGAAAGGCAGTTGCTAAGGTGTTTATGTGGTTGTTAGGGTGTTGCTACAGGTGCAAGGGGTTCAGAACTTACTAGGGTGTTCAAAGGCAGTTGGTAAGGTGTTTATGTGGTTGCTAAGCATCTGCAAGGCGTTCAGAACTTACAAGGTGTAGCTAAGCAGTTGGTAAGGTGTACTGGGTGCTTTCTAGGCCATAATTAAGCAGTTGCAAGTGGTTTAAGGCATTGCTTTAAGGTGGTTGCTATGGTGTTCTCTGTTTGTTAGGGTGTTGCTAGGCAGTTTCAAGGGGGTTCAGAACTTACTAGGGTGTTGACAGGCAGTTGCTAATGTGTTGTATGTGTTTAAGGCATTGCTAGGTGGTTGCTAGGCAGTTACAAGGCAGTTACTAAGAAAATCTGAGTGGTTGATAGGGCATTGTTTGGTGGATGATAGGGTGATTTGGAGGAAATCTGTGCAGTTGCTAAGGTGTTCTAGGTGGCTGTTAGGGTGTTGCTAGGTAGTTACTAAGATGTTGTAAGCGGTTTAAATCATTACTAGGTGGTTGCTAGGCAGTTACAAGGCAGTTACTAAGATATTCTGAGTGGTTGATAAGGCGTTACTAGGTGGTTGTTAGTGTGTTTTGGTTTCTAGTCAGTTGCAAAGGTGTTCTGAGTGGTTTCTATGACATTGTTAGGCAGTCGCTAAGGTATCCTGAGTGGTTGCTATGACATTGTTAGGCAGTTGCTGAGGTGTTCTAAATCCTTTCTATGGCACTGTTAAGCAGTTGCTAAGGTGCTGTAAGTGGTTTAAGGCTAGGTGGTTGCTAGGCAGTTACAAAGCAGTAACTATGAGTAACTAAGTGGTTGATAGGATGTTGTTTGGTGGTTGTTAGCATGTTTTGGTTTCTAGGCAGCTGGAAGGGGTTCAGAACGTACTAGGATGTTGATAGGCAGTTGCTAATGTATCCTAGCTGGTTGTTAAGGTGTTGCTAGGTAGTTGCTGAGGTGTTCTGGGTGCTTTCTAGAGCATTGTTAGGCAGTTGCTAAGATGTGGTTATGATGAGTGATAATAGGGTGTTGTTAGGTGGTTGTAGGGTGATTTGGATTCATTCTAGGCAGTTATTGGTGTGCTTTGGGTTGTTTCGAGGGCATTATTAGGCAATTGCTAAGATGTTGTAAGTGGTTTATGACATAAATAGGTGGCTCTTAAAGTGGTTGATAGGCCACTTCTAAATGGTTGCTAGGGTGTTATGGGTGTTTGTACTTTAAAAGCCACTTTAAAAACAAGGAGTTACAGTGGAAAATGAAAATTTTAGTCTTTGGTTAGGGATTTTGTGCAATAACAGCATGTTTGCCTTCTGAAGCCAGCATAAATACACTGTATGTGTCTGCAGAAATACAGCAGTCAAACAAAGTAATGCTGGTCACATATCACAGCCACAGACGGGAGTAAATACAGAGCATGCTGTACATGTGTCTCATTTCACTGAATATCTATCAGCACACCCTTGAGCAAATACATGACTGACCTCTTGTGGTCAGAGAATGAACTGCAAAAGGCAAACTAAGACAAACTCATTACTGGCATATCCTCCGTGTTTCACGTTGTGACCCCCTTCAAACATCTATAACTTGACAAATAAACAAAAACAGTCAACTCACCTGAAAGTGCAGAATTATGGTCCATATTAATCCCAATGTCAGTTTTGGGTTTCCATCCGTTATGTCATCATTCCTGATGTTGACCAGTTTCACCTGAGGACACAAGGGTTATACAGTTATGATGAGTGACAGAACATAATCATGCAGAAGACATGTAACACATGAATACATGTATAATAACATTTCTAATGATTGTTTGATTTAAATCAATGCATGTTTATACACAAAGACACATACAAAACCATATGCAATTTAAATGTTCACCAAAGCCAAAACACATCAATATTACAATTTGCAAGGCTATATTTTAGATTCAGTAAGACTTAATTGCTGCTTAATTTCATGGCCATTTAAATCTGATTCAGTTGCAAATGAGATGGGAATAAGTATTTTAATTACTTATTTAATTACTTAATAAGTATTTTAATTACTTAGTGCTGTCAAATCGAATAATCGCATCTAACATAAAGGTTTGTATATATACACACACACCGATTAGGCATAACATTATGACCACTGACAGGTGACGTGAATAACACTGATGATCTCTTCATCGCGGCTCCTGTTAGTGGGTGGGAAATATTAGGCAGCAAGTGAACATTTTGTCCTCAAAGTTGATGTGTTAGAAGCAGGAAAAATGGGCAAGTGTAAGGATTTGAGCGAGTTTGACAAGGGCCAAATTGTGATGGCCAGAAGACTGGGTCAGAGCATCTCCAAAACTGCAGCTCTTGTGGGGTGTTCCCGGTCTGCAGTGGTCAGGATCTATCAAAAGTGCTCCAAGGAAGGAACAGTGGAGAACCGGCCACAGGGTCGGGCCCCAGGCTCATTGATGCACGTGGGGAGCGAAGGCTGGCCCGTGTGGTCCGATCAAACAGACGAGCTACTGGAGCTCAAACTGCTCAAGAAGTTAATGCTGGTTCTGATAGAAAGGTGTCAGAATACACAGAGCATCGCAGTTTGTTGCGTATGGGGCGGCACAGCCGCTGACCAGTCAGGGTGACCATGCTGACCCCTGACCCCGCCGAAAGAGCCAACAGTGGCGCGTGAGCATCAGAACTGGACCACGGAGCAATGGAAGAAGGTGGCCTGGTCTGAGGAATCACATGTTCTTTTACATCACGTGGATGGCCGGGTGCGTGTGCGTGGCTTACCTGGGGAACACATGGCCCCAGGATGCACTATGGGAAGAAGGCGAGCCGGCGGAGGCAGTGTGATGCTTTGGGCAATGTTCTGCTGGGAAACCTTGGGTCCTGCCATCCATGCGGATGTTACTTTGACACGTCCCACCTACCTAAGCATTATTGCAGACCATGTTCAGCCTTTCATGGAAACGGTATTCCCTGGTGGCTGTGGCTCTTCCAGGAGGATAATGCTCCTGCCACACAACAACGAGTTTGAGGAGTTGACTTGGCCTCCAAATTCCCCAGATCTCAATCCAATCGAGCATCTGTGGGATGTGCTGAGCAAACAAGTCCGATCCATGGAGGCACCACCTCGTAACTTACAGGACTTAAAGGATCTGCTGCTAACATCTTGGTGCCAGATACCACAGCACACCTTCAGGGGTCTAGTGGAGTCCATGCCTCGACGGGTCAGTGCTGGTTTGCCAGAGAAAGGGGGACCAACACAATATTAAGTCATAATGTTATGCCTGATTGGTGTATACATATATACCATATATATATAACATTTGTATATATATATATATATATATATATATATATACAAATGTTTGTGTTAAATGCGATTAATCACAAATAATCAATTTGACAGCACTAACTTGAAGGCAGAAGCACAAGCAAAAGTCTTTTTATACTTTACACTTCATATAGAATGTTTTCAAATGATTTACAAACACATACACAGATAAATATATACCCTAAACATTTAAAATACATGTTGATAGCAACAAGTATTTTTATAATACTGTAATTAAAAATGCATTTGTTTTTCTAGAACTAATCTATGGTGCAATCTACTTCTAGATTATAAACATAAACATAATTCTAAGAGCAATAAATCCATAACAATGTTGCTTATGACAGTGATGTAACACTGTCCACGGCTCACCACAAGAGGGCACTACAGCACAGCATTGGTTTTTAAGGCATGAGGACTAGTTGCTTTGACTGTAAATTGCATGTATAGTTTTTGATATTCTGATTGAAACGTTCTATAGTAATGCGCTGAGTTGGTACACTGGTATTATTATTATTAATTGCATTTGCAACTATTTTGGAAAAGTGCTGTTTTTAAACATATCAACTTATACACTATTTTGTGTCATGTAAAAGAACAACTCTTATCCATGATAAAATCACTGATACGCACTTATGTGACTTGTCACTTATTACGTTAATATCCATTGATTTTAATGCTGATAATGAAATCTAAACAAAGAATGTGGATTATGTGCAATGTATCATAATAATAGCCTGCAGTGATGCCTATTTCACAGCTTTTACACAATTGTGACCGTTTTTTGGATAAAGCACATTTCCCAGAAATATATTTATGGCCTATTCAAGCAATTACAAATGACAGGTCAGGCAATATTTTATATACAGGCGCAGCTAAAGGGCATTGTATGGCAAGACTATCTCAAATATTTATGATTTCTAATGTGAAAGTCTGATTCATCATCTTGAGCAGAACTGCTTGGGTTTGTATTTTTAGAAATAGCCAAATTTGACCTTTTTTTCTCATTTTCTATATATAAATGAAAGGATTTGTTGGCCCTCAGCACATCATGCATTGCAGATTTTTTTGGAAGAGAAAAAAATGATTTTGTATAAGGAATTAGAGTTATTCCATATAAACTTATAGAACTAGAAAGTGAATATGTTCCATGCATAGTTTATCAAAAACTACTGGTAGAATAAGAATATTTCTGAATGTTATATTATTATTTTCAGGAGGAAACTTGACATGAGATGGAATTATCAATAATTTAGTTGAAACATATAAAAGTTGACTGGTGAAAAACAGTCAGATATCTCTGTGAGCATCGTTTTGACTTGCAAATGTAACTTACAGTAGCATTACTGCAAATGATTTACATGATCAGTTCTGCATATATCAGACAGCTGCAGTGAGTTTTGATATTTTGATATTCTTGCTGAGCTTCATACTGCAAATGACTCCACTTTTTATACATCTATTACAAGTGCTGCAGAAAATTATACACAAAAATATAAACTTATTTAAAGGGTTACTTCAGCGATTAGCATTAAGCTTTGTATCAGTAGAAACCCGGGAGTATATTCAAATTATCGTACTTTCCCCTCATATCCCCTGAGACGAGAGAATTATGTATTTTATTTCTGGAAAAATTCCTCAAATGACGCAAATATCATCATTTTGCATCATCTGAGGAGTTTTTGTCCAGAGGCTGAAGACTACAGCCAGCAGGAGGCGCTATTCCCACATGTTTTCAACATCACACTCACAGCACTGCCCGGAGCTGCGGAGATTCATGTAAACGGAGCGGTGGAGAGCAAAGTGAGTGTTTCAACTTTTCAAATGAACTTCCTATGAAAGTTAAGCTTCCAAAGACATGAACTGAACACGCGCCAGACTGATCACATGCTGTGAATGCAGCCGCAGCCGTGAATCCCGGGATTACCTCCGCTCATGTGATGAATGTAATCCGATCCTGCTGCGTTTGTGCCGTGACACTCAATCGGCTCACTCGCATTATATCGAACAGACACGTTCAGTTTTTAATTGTAGTGTCTCTAACTGAACTGATTTTATGAAAATGAGCGGTGGGCAAGTGATCCAGTGATCCAGTAATCCTGTAGCCGACTAGCGGTGCCTAGAGTAGTAGGGCAGTGAAGCAGTGCATTCTGGGAATTGTTGTCTTTCATCCCCATGAGACAAAAATACATTTTCTGTGTTTTCTCAGTCTAGAAGGAACCAAATTCAAAAGTAATTTCACATTTCTACTACATTAATGACCCAGTTTAAATACAGATTCATCTTTCCAGCGCTGAAGTACCCCTTTAATCACAACATTTGTAAACTGCTTGACAAGGCCATGTTTTGAACAGTGGGCGACCAAAGTATTATTGTATTGGTCTTTTATGGAAGGAAAATAATAATTGGTGGATTAAAAGGGATTGAGGGGAATAAAGAAGTAAGAATGGCACATAAAAGTTGTAGGTCTAAATGTAAAGTAATCGTTTTAAACAACTTAAGAAAATGATATTTTATTTTAAAATATGCAAAACACATTCACTATTATGTCAAAAATGCAAATCTTTTTTTGTCATCACATTTCAATTTATTACAGCATTTCAGTCATGAATTCATATTTGAGTTCAAAGAAGAGTTGAGTTATTTGTATTACTAGATATTTCTGTTGATCATCAAACATTTAATATCATAAAACAGTTGAGTTAAGAAATGTTGACCTACGTGCATCTCACCACGCACTCTTTCGCTGTTAAAATTAAAGTGTTGCATTGGAATTCACACTCGTCTTCTGTGAACAGTAAGCCCCGCCTTCTTTGATTTGATTGGCATTCACAAACATTTTGACATTGACAAGTGCAGTTCAGAGCGCTGAGACCAAGCGGCAACCTTCCGTTCTCTCTCGAAACCAACACGGAAGTGACTTAAAGTGCAGTTCATCAACTGGCCACTGGACACAGGCTCCGGATGAGAGTCAAACCCATAGACGCCCCATGTTAAAATGCCCAACTTTACAGCAGAATAAAACATGTTTACAGACTGGGACAAAAAGTGGTTTTGGTCTATTCGACTAATTTTGCACTTCATGACGACTGTGAGGGGGGTGAATTTTTTTAGAACTCATCCATTTAAAATATTATAAACATTAAAGTTCTGCATAATTAAGGGCGTGGCCAGTTTGAGTGACAGGTGGGTTGCCACTGCTGTCACTACTAGCCGTTTGTCTGCTGATAACCTGGCACCTCAGCTCATGTCTAGGGTGACCACCCGTCCCACTTTGCATTGCACTGCACAGCATTTTCACCTCTTGTCCCGCATGTCGAATATTGAGAAGATGTCCTGCATTTTCATCCGTCTGTTGGTTTTTAATTATCATATTAAGAAAACGTGCATTCATTCTTTTGCCTTTTTATTTATTCTTTTTGTGGCATAGTTTTGGCCTACATTTAACAGCGCTTTGTCAGAAGTAACATCCTGCTTACACAAATAACAGCTGTTTTTTTAATCCTATCCAATGGTTGAAAAGAAAGGAGAAAGGAAGTTGTGACGGCTGTCAATCAAAATGTGGAGTGGTGATTAATTTCATGTATTCCTTGTCAGAAAACAAATGGATAAATCGGTAATTTGGTTCTATTCTTAATATATAATATACATTAATATGTAAGACAGTCAATTAACTAATTTCATGTTGTTTTATATTTTATTTGTTCATTATTTATTTTGTTGGATTTTAGTTGGACTTGGTCAGAACTGTTTCAAAAGCCTGGATGATGCCTGGTGCCTTTGGGCTCAGTGATGTTGAATTTAAATGATGTGTATAATAAAGACATGTTATGTTACATTGTGATGTAATGGTGTTTTCTGAGGCACTGTCTGAAGAACAATGTTTTTTTATCAGCTGAAAGGCAGGATACAAATGTTTTATTAACTGTTTTTATTAACAATAAAGTGTCTGTAACATGTCCCACATTGTCCCACACAAACTTAGTAATTGTCCCACATTCGGTTAGTTTGATGGTGGTCATCCTACCCTCGTCCCACCTCTTTACTCATTTTCGGTTATCCTGGAGTGATGCACGGCGATGGCAAAGCCTAACTCAACCCACTTTGGGCTTCAAACATGCTCTTCAAAAAACCTACAGTCCATAGTTTTATACAGTCTATGGCTGAGACAGACCAGCCAACAATTTTTTATACTTTTTGTAATTATAACAACAAACAGGGAAGTGCAGTAGAACAACATCAAGAATATCAAACGGGGATTATTTTTCTCACTGTGCTCACCTGTCGTCTTTTTAAATAGTCCAGTGCAATCTGTACATTCTGGAGTCTGTGGAAGCGCATGCGGCCCTTCTCCCGCGGCTGTGAGGGGAGGAGAGAGAGGAGAAGCGTCAGTACATGTATAATCAGACACAGCCGAGCTCTCGGCACCAGACACTCACCGTACCATCACACAGAAGCTCTGCCTGCGGGGAGAAAACTCACAGTGAGCCCTATGATGACCTACTGCACGTCAATCCCCTCTCTCGCCTGACAAAAGTAGGTGATGTTTCTTGCTAACTTTCTTGCACTAAGTTATATGAAGCCTTGAAGGAACACAAAGCCAAACGCAAGGTCAAAGTTGCAGAGTGGGCCGAGACTGATGCAGAAAGCCATGAAATGGGAATAAAGCAGATGGAAAGAGAAAATCTCCACTGTCCAGCTGAAACATAAAATAAGCCTCAATCCAGCTCAGATGAAGCTCAGATGTTTCTCATCGAACTTAATGTACATTACAGTGTGGGTAAACTTAAAGAGATTATAAAACTAATTCATATGAATTGAGCAGTTTAGTCAAAGTTTTCTGAAGAGACACGATCGCTTTACATGATGAACAGATTGAATTTAGGCTTTTGAGCTTTAGCGAGAACCAATGAGGTTCATTCTCTTGTTACGCAGCACGTTTGAGCTTCAAGAACCAATGAGGTCCATTCTCGTGTTACGCAGCACGTTTGAGCTTCAAGAACCAATGAGGTCCATTCTCGTGTTACGCAGCACGTTTGAGCGTCAAGAGCCAATGAGGTTCATTCTCGTGTTACGCAGCACATTTGAGCTTCAAGAACCAATGAGGTCCATTCTCGTGTTACGCAGCACGTTTGAGCTTCAAGAACCAATGAGGTCCATTCTCGTGTTACGCAGCACGTTTGAGCTTCAAGAACCAATGAGGTTCATTCTGTTACGCAGCACGCTTTGAGCTTCAAGAACCAATGAGGTCCATTCTCGTGTTACGCAGCACGTTTGAGCTTCAAGAACCAATGAGGTCCATTCTTGTGTTACGCAGCACGTTTGAGCATCAAGAGCCAATGAGGTCCATTCTTGTGTTACGCAGCACGTTTGAGCTTCAAGAACCAATGAGGTCCATTCTCGTGTTACGCAGCATGTTTGAGCTTCAAGAACCAATGAGGTCCATTCTCGTGTTACGCAGCATGTTTGAGCTTCAAGAGCCAATGAGGTCCATTCTCATGTTACGCAGCACGTTTGAGCTTCAAGAAACAATGAGGTCCATTCTCGTGTTACGCAGCACGTTTGAGCTTCAAGAACCAATGAGGTTCATTCTCGTGTTATGCAGTACGTTTGAGCTTCAAGAACCAATGAGGTTCATTCTCGTGTTACGCAACACACGTTTGAGCTTCAAGAGCCAAAGAGGTCCATTCTTGTGTTACGCAGCACGTTTGAGCTTCAAGAGCCAATGAGGTTCATTCTCGTGTTACGCAGCACGTTTGAGCTTCAAGAGCCAATGAGGTCCATTCTCGTGTTACGCAGCACGTTTGAGCTTCAAGAGCCAATGAGGTCCATTCTTGTGTTACGCAGCACGTTTGAGCTTCAAGAACCAATGAGGTCCATTCTCGTGTTACGCAGCACGTTTGAGCTTCAAGAGCCAATGAGGTCCATTCTTGTGTTACGCAGCACGCTTTGAGCTTCAAGAGCCAATGAGGTCCATTCTCGTGTTACGCAGCACGTTTGAGCTTCAAGAGCCAATGAGGTCCATTCTTGTGTTACGCAGCACGTTTGAGCTTCAAGAGCCAATGAGGTCCATTCTCGTGTTACGCAGCACGTTTGAGCTTCAAGAGCCAAAGAGGTCCATTCTTGTGTTACGCAGCACGTTTGAGCTTCAAGAGCCAATGAGGTTCATTCTCGTGTTACGCAGCACGTTTAAACTTCAAGAGCCAATGAGGTCCATTCTTGTGTTACGCAGCACGTTTGAGCTTCAAGAGCCAATGAGGTCCATTCTCGTGTTACGCAGCACGTTTGAGCTTCAAGAGCCAATGAGGTTCATTCTCGTGTTACGCAGCACGTTTGAGCTTCAAGAGCCAATGAGGTTCATTCTCATGTTACGCAGCACGTTTGAGCTTCAAGAACCAATGAGGTCCATTCTCGTGTTACGTGGCACGTTTGAGCTTCAGCAAGAACCAATGAGGTTCATTCTTGTGTTACGCAGCACGTTTGAGCTTCAGCAAGAACCAATGAGGTTCATTCTTGTGTTACGCAGCACGTTTGAGCTTCAAGAGCCAATGAGGTTCATTCTCATGTTACGCAGCACGTTTGAGCTTCAAGAACCAATGAGGTCCATTCTCGTGTTACGCAGCACGTTTGAGCTTCAAGAACCAATGAGGTTCATTCTCGTGTTACGCAGCACGTTTGAGCTTCAAGAACCAATGAGGTTTATTCTCGTGTTACGCAGCACGTTTGAGCTTCAGCAAGAACCAATGAGGTCCATTCTCGTGTTACGCAGCACGTTTGAGCTTCAGCAAGAACCAATGAGGTCCATTCTCGTGTTACGCAGCACGTTTGAGCTTCAAGAACCAATGAGGTCCATTCTCGTGTTATGCAGCACATTTGAGTCTCTTCAGAAAATCTGGACTAAACCGTTCAATTCACATGGATTAGTTTTATAATCTCTCAATTAACTTTTTGAAGCCTCAAAGTGGCAGTTGCATAGCTGTCAATGGAGGGACAGAAATCTCTTAGATTTCTTAAAAAATATCTTAATTTGTGTTCTGAAGATGAACAAAAGTCTTACAGGTTTTGAATGATGGTGAGGAATTAATGACAGCATTTTATTTTTGGTTGAACTAATCATTTAAAGAGAAATGAGCACAACTGAGCAGATGATGGATGGAATTAAAGAATTGTCATTTGTTGTGCAACCGCACAGTGAGTCTGGAAGTAAAGGACTGACATGAGTTCCACTTGGTCTGTTCACAGAATAGTCAGAAATGACGTTCTATGTGCGCAGTTCCACAGACAAGGCTTAAATCTAGTCCCGAACTAAAATGCATGTTTGAGCCGTCTTAACTGAGAGCAACTTGCACTGATATATCCTAAAATACATCAGTGCCATTGCTTTGTCTCAAGATGCACACCAGTTATGTTTTTAAGGTGCGTTTGTAAACGCTACTTAAATGTCCTAATTAAACTATGGACTAATCCTGGCTTAATCTAAACCCTGTCTGTGAAACCAGGTCAGAGTATATCAGGGCCGTAAGCCTTAACAGACATTAACTTAAAGCCACAAAACTTTGATTTCATGGGGTCCTTAACACACTCTTGAAGCGAAAGGAACTTGAATCAGGCCTTTAGTTCATAGCTCAAGCTTCTGTTTCTTGAGAAATTACCAAGCTGGCTAGAGCTCTCCACAGCAATCCAAGAAGGCAATTATGTGATTATGAACATGATATTTACCCATCGCTGTGGCTTCAACCTAACTATCGGGTGAATTTGTGAATATCTGGAAAGTTCTAGATGCCTACAGTCCACAGATGAGAAGCCAAGCTTCTCTGGGTTTAGCACTCCAGTTAATATCACAGCACACACTACATTAGTCCTGTTACTGAGGGGGCAGGAGGACACGTGTCCACACCTACCCCCTTATCCTCATCATCATCATCATCATCATCGTGGTCACGTCCATGCCGCTCAACCGTGCATGCGTCAGCTGCACTCACCAACCGTAACGTCTTCAGAAAATCACGCTCCCTTGGCTTACAGCGAGAACGTGAGCACGAGAGAGAGACACACATACAGACACAGAAACAGGTGGACACATAAGAGATGGACAGAAGAAGAAAATGAACAGGACAGAAGACACGGAGGAAAAGAAACAGGTGTCAACAAAAGAAAGGGGGATCTTCTCTATAGTGATGAGAAGGTCTGTCAGCAGCCAAACTAAAGACTCACATCACAAAATGACCGGACATAACAGTTAAAACTTTTGGAGGAATTCTCAGTCAAACTAAACTAAATCCATCAGGTTTAAAAGAGTTCCTGATTTCTAAGATGCTTCGGATAAAAAAAAATCTACTAAATAAATAAATGCAGGTGTAATGTCAATCATTTGATCCAGACTAAAACTTTGAGTACTCACAGATCGCCTGCCCCGCATATGATGAGCTGCTGGATGTTATGTTTCGTGTCACGGATAGAATAGATCTGCTGTGGAAGCGCGAGAAGCACAAGCTCTCATGCAGCTGCCTCGATGAACGCTTCCTGTCTGGACATAACCGCCCAGCTCGTATTGAGTCTTCACTTTCTCCCAGATCTTCTGAGAAATGCATCAAAGTCTCCAGTTGAAAAGACGCTGACCAGCTATCTCTTGATGGGCAAGGCATCCACATTGAAAGACCAGGGCCAGGGGGCTGCGCTGAGGTGGTAGAGTAACTGCGCTGTACCACAGATTTGGCTCTACAGGCCACCAAACAGACTATTGCCACGATCTGTCGATCCATGGGGGCCATGATGGTTATGGAGAGGCATCTCTGGGTAAACCTGGCTGACATCGGGCAATGGGGAAAAGGAAAATAACTTTCTCCTCAATGCACCAGTTTCGACTTCAGAGCTTTTTGCCACATCCGTTGGGATGGTGGTTGTGAAGTTTCGGGAGGCGAAGGCATGCTCCGCAGCATTTAAGACCTGCATATCGTGCCAGACCAGGTCCATGCTTCAAGCCATGAAGAGGACTGGTCTGTCCCAGTCTGAGGACTGGAGGCAAGGCGAGAAGGTGAGCACTACCTCTCACACTCCCTCTCTTTCAGCAGGTAGAGCATGGAGGGGGCACCAGAGAGAGAAGGAAATACCTCAGGGAAGTGACCCAGGGCAATCGTAAAGGAACGAGTGCCCTAGGGTCTCAGAGGCTAACTAACATCTGCCTCCTTCCCTCCCTTCCCTTTCATCCCCTGACTGGGGTCAGGTGGGGCTTTGACGTGCTTTACATCTGGCCCAGAAGCTGGACCCATGATGTTTTTGGCAATATTTTTTCCATCATCTGCCTTACTGACGGTTAGCATTAGACAATGAATATTAGAGTCAGGATGTGAATGCGTTTTCGGATGTCGGACGTAGCTAGGTCTCCTAGAGAGAGAGAGAGAGGCCTCTAGTTGTAGGCTCTGTGAGCTTACTTAGTCAATGTTGTTGGACTAAGCATTGATTAGACCTCCTCTCGCTATAGAAAATCATTCTATTAGAGGTCTCTGCTCCTCTGAGCTCCACTCACCCGTTTGTCAGGCTCATGGGCTAAGTGGCTAGGTCTCTATGAGCCTTCTTGGCTACTGGGGTTAACCCTAACCCAACCCCTAACCCTTGGCATCCTCAACTCTCGATTTTAGAGCTCAGTCAGGCAGTTTGCTATGCAGTTAGGCGCTCTGTGAGCCTCCTTGGCCACTGTAAGCGCTTCCTTGTTAACTAAGTCATTAGGCTCTCTGTGAGCCTCTGCTCCCCAAAGCAAAGTGATTGGTTGCATTACATGTCAATCAAACATCCTCTTGGGCGGTCCTTGACTAATGAAAGCTGCGATGGAGTCCAGACCTTCTGCCGTCATTCTGAAGGTCTAGCTACGCGAGACTATATTTCCGCTCCCTTGAGCTTCGCTAGGATAATGATTGCAGGTAGTAGGCTCTCTGTCAGCCTACTTGCGAGATCCTGAGCATGAGGCATTGTTAGGTCTCCTCTCCATTTAGAAAGTTGTCAGAGGCCTCAGCTCTTAGAGCTCGGCTAAGGTCTGCTAAGTTTTTAGGCTCTTTGTAAGCCTCCTTGGCTACTGACCTCAGTGCAAGTGTTGCTTTTTTGAGCTTTCTCTGTACTGCCCTTGGGGTAGAGTGTTTTTCTAGGCCTCTTGTTTGAGGCCTCCACTCTTCAGGGCTGCATGAAAAGAAGTTCTTTGTGTTAGGCTCTCTGTTAGCCTCCTTGGACGCTGGCCCGAATATGAGCGTAGTTAGACTTCCTCTTTTTAGATTCATCATGTTTGAGACCTCCGTTCTTGAGAAGCTCTGGTCTATGACCATTGCTGGTGCACCTTAGGAATGAGGACTCCTTTGAGTCCTTTGACTTAGATCAGCTAATAGGGAACTTATCCCTTCAGCATTGCAGTGTGGGTATTCTGTTCCCCATAGCGACCCCTGGGGGACACAGTATGAGTTCTCTTTTGAAAGGGAACATCTCAGATTATGCATGTAACCATGGTTCCCAGAGAATAGGGAACGAGATGCTGTGTCCCTTTAATATGCTTTCGGTATTCCTCCAGACATCTCCGTCTCCTTCAGACAAGAAGTGGATGACGTATTGCACAGGTGTCGGATATGGTCATAAATAAATATATTTTGAGTTACATTTTAAATGTGTATCTCTTGGGCACACTAACACATAGATGTTAGCTTCAAAGCTAACAGGCATTGACTAAAAGCCACAAAACAACGATTTCATGAGGTCTTGAAAATATATTACACACAATCCCAGACCAGTCAAATACTGCATACTATGAACTGCTAGTGTACTCTACAGCACATCTGATGCTGAATGAGAATTCCTCCAAAGCTGACACTGAATGTACTGTAACACAATACACAACTGGACCTGAATTAATGTAAAACTGATATAATAGTGTGAATATGAAGAGTTTGTTGTACACTAGTGTGTAAATCACAAAAGCATGTTCACATATTACACTATTAGACAAGATGTTTTAGCTGCTGTAAAGCATGAGTGTGCAGGAACTGGTTACGTCACTTTTAGCAAAGCTATCAGCAAAGCTATCAGTGTGTGAGCACACATTTAATCTGCCTGCTGGATTAGTAACACACACACACAGATGTGGACTGGTGTGGATGGTGAATCTAAGATGCCCCCTTCAAAAACAGCAAGTGACTATACACGTGTTCAAGTATTCCGCTTCAAGACTGCTTTTCAACTGTGTTTCAGATTCAAACAGTAGACAGACGATAAGACGTGATTACTGAAACAGAGCAATACTCACCAGTGTCTCACCGGACAACACCTCCAGAAGGGAGATCAGGTTATGTCCATCTCGCAAATCCTCATACAGGTCGTTCACATGCTTTCGTACCTGCCACAAAGTGAAAAAATCAATCAATCTATTAGGGGTGTAACAAATCATACATTTTCTCAATGCATTGGTTAAAAATCCTGCCCATGCATTTGCATCAAACTTGAAACATGGATTTTTTAATCATCGTCCATCCGTCCATTCACTCGTCCGTCTGTCCATCCAACGTCCATCCATCAATCCATCCACCCATCCTCCCATTCGTCCATCCATCCATCTATCTATCCATCTATCCATCCATCCATCATCTATCTATCTATCTATCTATCTATCTATCTATCTATCTATCTATCTATCTATCTATCTATCTATCTATCTATCTATCTATCTATCTATCTATCTATCTATCTATCTATCTATCTATCTATCTATCTATCCACCCACCCATCCC
Source organism: Gobiocypris rarus (assembly GCA_023029165.1). Classification (NCBI taxonomy): domain Eukaryota; kingdom Metazoa; phylum Chordata; class Actinopteri; order Cypriniformes; family Gobionidae; genus Gobiocypris; species Gobiocypris rarus. Next base: position 3,465,116 of record CM040927.1, read on the forward strand.
ACTCACACTTACTATAGCCACATTTCCCCTGCGGGAACTTTCCCCAGGAACTAGGGACTTTGGGGTGGTACTCTGTGTGTTTCGACCACAAGAACAAGGGTCTAAATGAAGTTCTGGGTAAAGATTTCCCCCTTTTTCAAAATTCAGGAACATTTGGGGGTGGGACTTGTGCACTGAACATGCTGATTGGTTGAGCTCACGCAGCATTTATTTTAACCTGACAGTCTGTTGCTGTGCGTGCAGCAAGAGTCGTTTGCTATTTAAATCAACAATGAAGTTTTAAAAAATATGACAGATGGACCGACGACGAGGTTCAGGCTTTATTTGCGGAGGGCGAAATCCAGTGGGAACTGGAAAGTCGAGCGCAAGTCCTACATCACCAGATTAATCTTCACGGTACTTTAGACCGCGATGGAAACGCAAACAGCAGCAGATCTGGGGAAAAAAAGAGTTCCCGGGAAAAAAGTTCTTGGGACAAATTGTTCCGGGTAATGTCAGCTTGAGTAACTAGTGCACCTTGAAAGGCCTGTTTAAGCACATCAGCAGTTCTGACAAATGAAAAACCCGATCATATTTGCATTTACTGTAAAAAGAACAGATATTTTTATTCATATTTCTGTGTCTCAACAATTAGTGATTGCTTGTTGCAAACAAGTGCTTTAGGAATGTTTGACCGTTGTAAGAGGATGTTTTTTGACACATAATTTCACAATGAATCACCCCTTATGCTGTGTTGAAAGCCCTTTATCCCTCTCATACACATACAGGATTGTAGCAGTTCCCTTCAGTAAACTCTAGCACTCCCGTGAGACGCTGGCTAGCGACAGATGTCTTATCTGAAGGCCTTTCGCTACTGCAGCTCCAGCAGCATGACCGTCGACCCCACGCTGGACACGTTATCTCCGGCTGGACCTGAATACCACACCGCTGAAGTCCCCTCTCAGCCTTACTGACCTGCTTTCACCCAGGTCCTCTTGATCAAAATCCCCAGCAACCACAGCTGCATGACTAAAATAGATGTTTAACTTGGGATCTGGGTCAGTCCGTTACCCTTTACCATGCGCTGCTAGTCAGGCACCTTGCATAACAAATAGTAGTAGAGGTGACACAAATACAGTATATGTATAATAATATTGATAAGGGTGCTGAAAAATGTTGATATTATTTATTTTTATATTGTCCAACTTTTACTGATGTGTGGCTGTAGTAAAGAGTCCAAACTAAACAAAATTAACAAATGCTACGTTCACACGGTCAGTCCAAATCCAATTATTTATAAATCCGATTGGAATTTGATCTGCCGATTTTAAACATGTCTCTGTTATACTGTCATTTTCTGCTTGACCGGCACTTTGCGACAACACAACCTTGTTTCTTTAAGCATGTTTCCTATAACAACATCCAACATTTATTTGTGTTTATAAGTGACATAAACAATGTGATATCCAATCAGAGCGATCACGGATTTCCATAAATAGGATTTAAATAGAAGTTCAGACCACATATGAATGTAGCTAGAAACGGATTAGTAAAAAACAGACCCGGACTGACTGAACGCAGCCGAACAGAACTAAGCATAGTGTATCTCTAGTGCTAATGCTAGTAATGCTAGCTAGCTCACTAAACCCTGAACAGGGCCGTTGTGTGATTGTGGTTTTGATCAAATTATTATAATATAGAGCAATTATATTTTAGTATCTTTGAGATGCTATTATAGTTTTCATTCATATGTTGTTTATATTTTCCATTTTCATTTTAGTTTCAGTTTTAGTAATTTTGTTGTGTTTTTGGCATTTAAAAAAAGTCTATTTGGATTTTATAATTTTATTTCAGTTTTAGTTGATTTTTTTAAGATTTAACATCAAGTTTAACTAAATTAAAATAGGAAATGTTTGAATAAAATGCGTTTTCTTTTTTAATATTTAATTTTATTTCAGATAACATTTACAACGTCAAATCAGACAGTATGGAAAACGCAAATAAATAACAAAAAAGAAGTGATTTCTAAATTTACTTTGACTTGTATTTCATTGCAGACAATATGAACAAAAAATATTTCATGTTTTGTCTGGTCAACTTCATGTCATTTGTAAATATGCATCCTTTCCTGTCATTCAGACCTGCAACACATTTCAAAAAAAGTTGGGACAGTAAAGCATTTACCACTTTGTAATGTTGCCATTCCTTTTCACAACACTTAAAAGACGTTTAGGGACTGAAGACACCAACTGATGAAGTGTTTCAGGTGTAATTTTGTGCAAATAATTCTTCCTGCAAACAAGTCTTAAGGTGGGCAACAGTGCGGGTCTACACACATTCTCTATTGGAGACGGTCGGGACTGCAGGCGGGCCAGTCAAGTACCCGTACCCTCTTCCTCCGCAGCCAGGACTTTGTAATGTGTGCAGAATGTGGTTTTGCATTGTCTTGTTGAAATATGCATGGACGTCCCTGGAAAAGATGTCTTCTTGAAGGAAGCATATTATGCTCCAAAATCTCTATGTACTGTTCAGCATTAATGGTACCTTCACAGAAGTGCAAGTTACCTTTGCCAAGGGCACTGACACAACCCCATACCATGACAGACCCTGGCTTCTGGACTTGTTGCTGGTAACAGTCTGGATGATCCTTTTCTTCTTTGGTCCGGAGCTCACGGCGTCCATTCCTCCCAAAAAATACCTGAAATATGGATTCATCTGACCACAGTACACGTTTCCACTGTGTGATGGTCCATCCCAGATGCCTCCGAGCCCAGAGAAGTCGACGGCGCTTCTGGACACTGTTAACATAGGACTTCCTTTTGGCACAGTACAGTTTTAACTGGCATTTGTGGATGTAACTACGTATTGTGGTACTTGACAAAGGTTTGCCAAAGTAGTCCTGAGCCCATGTGGTGATATCGCTTATAGATGAATGACGATTCTTGATGCAGTGCCGCCTGAGGGATCGGAGATCACGGTTGTTGAGCTTAGGCTTGCGCCCTTGTCCTTTAGGTACTGAAATTCCTCCAGATTCCTTGAATCTTTTAATTATGTTATGCACTGTTGAATGTGAAATATCCAAATCTCTTCCTATCTTTCTTTGAGGAACATTGTTTTTAAACATTTCAATAATTTTCTCACGTATTTGTTGGCAAACTGGCGATCCTCGGCCCATCTTTGCTCCTGAAGGATTAGACCTTTCTTGGATGCTGCTTTTGCACCAAATCATAATTACAATCACCTGTTGACATCACCTGTTTCAAATCACATCATTATTTAACCATTTTACCTCATTACTAGCCCTAAATTGCTCCTGCCCCAACTTTTTTTGAAATGTGTTGCAGGTCTGAATGACAGGAAAGGATGCATATTTACAAATGACATGAAGTTGACCAGACAAAACATTAAATATTTTTTGTTCATATTGTCTGCAATGAAATACAAGTCAAAGTAAATTTAGGTTTAAATACTTTTGGTGTTTTTTTTGCGTTTTCCATACTGTCCCAACTTTTCTGATTTGGGGTTGTATTTTCAAGTAATGGAAATGTTTTTATGGTTTTAGTTTTAGTTTCAATAATAACAGAAATCTATTAAACATTTAATGGAGAATAGTTGGATTTAAATATACAAATAAATGATGCAATTAACTGTATATTCTTATAGTGAGTAGAAATGAGATATAATAAAGTAATGTTAGATATATAATATACATGTATTGGTGTATTATTTAATTGGTTGTTTATAAATGTCTTTTAAATTTCAGGATGGGGTCCCTCACACGAGGATGTTCATATTTGGGGTCATGGCATCTAAAAGTTTGAAAAGCCCTGGATTATATATATATATATATATATTATTGTTTTATTGTAATCTAATCTATTATCTTTTTTTTTTACATTTTATTATTTTAATTTAACATTTATTTATTTATTTATTAATATCTAATTTATTTATTGATGTACTTAATTTAATATTTATGTTTTTTCTCTAAACTTTTGCACATTTATTTAAGCTAATTTATGTATTTATTTATTTTAATAATATTATTATTATTATATTCAGAGTTTTACTCTAGGCTTTTCCACATGTATTTATTTTAATCTCATTTATTTATTTATTTACTTTTTACATTTTTATCATATGTTAATTTACCATTCAATCATTTATTTATTAATTTTAATCTAATTAATTTAGTTACTTTATTTTATACTTATTTTTCTCTACACTTATAAGCACATTTATAAATAAAATTAATTAATTAATTAAATGTTTAAGTAATAAATTAAGCAAATGTATTTATTTAATTATTGTATTATTTATATTTGTGCATGTTTTATATGTTTATTTAACATTTAATCGCTTATTAATTAATACATTTGTTCTGTATTTTTCTCTAGACTTTTGTCACTCGTCTCCCGGACCCTGTATTAATCCTCTCTGAACACAAACATCCCACAGACAGAACTATAATCATTATCCTTATCAAATTATCCAACACGCTGGTACTTGATTTTTCTTTATGGTGAATTATCTTGCTACCTTATTGTTAGTAACTATAATAACAGTAATAAAAACAAAGCTATATATGAAGTCATTTCTCGTCTCTGATTGGAGATGACTCTAAAAGAGAAGTCGCAGTGATTCTCCCGGACGTGCTGTGACCTGCCGTCTTGGATAAGTTTGTTGCCTGGGAGAGCCTGAAGTGAAGTCTAATGAACACAAAACATTTGCACAGACTTGAAAAGGTGGTTGAACCTCATTTGGAGAATACTGAAAATAAAACAGGTTTGACTGATTAATAGTATACCTAATAGTCACGATAAAATCCAATAGATCCAGGAAACAGTATATTATCTATATCATGGGATGTTCAGACACGCCTGCATGTGCTTCACGGCTAATAAACTGATCATATGATCTCTAACATTTATTATGGGACCTTTTTTTAACTCAAAGTGGCCTTGAAGACTTTGGCACACCTGAAGCGTGTAAGGAGCTGCCAGGCCCCTCCCAAACTGAACTAAAGCACATGTTAACACCTTCCTTCAGAGTTGATTGTTTGTACAGTTATATTTGCTTGTTTGTTGCTATAACTCAGAACACAGCATTATGGGAATGTTCACAAAACAAGAAAGACAGACGTACCTTCAAGAGATGCTGATTGATCCATTTTGTAAAAGTCTTTTTCTGCACTCGGTCTCGTTCATCTGAAAAACAAGAGGGATTGATGTTAGAACTGATTTCAGAATCAGTTTAAGCATTGACATCATATCCAGTCATCTATTACTGGCTCAACCAATGGCATGAATACTTTTATTGTGCTACCATAAAGATGATTATGGTTTTTAAATCATCTTAACAAATGTAGGATGGTACTAGAGCCCTATTCGGACAGTAATTGTTTGTCTCGTGGACGTCTGTAAATAAATGTGCAGACACCGCAGTGATCAAACTCATGCATTCGAAGGGTGATTTATTCACAGTGGAGGAGCGAGTTTAGTCATCCTGGGAGCACCTGGGAACACCTGGGAACACCTGGGAATGATGCTCACATGCTCAATTACATGATTGTATGCTGCAAATAAAATGTCATATCCTTGGTATAATAAGAGGTTTAATAATAGGAAAATAATATCCTAATTATTATTTAATTATTTAAATCTGTTAAAAAATAGGAAGATATATAGACGTGCATTATAGTTCAAACAGTTTTCTGTCTTGTATTTTGTCTCAGAATATAGGATGTCATTTGATTCCACATGGAAATGAGTGGGAATAAGTGAATACAGCCTCTCATCACATGATGATGGTTATTTTAACATATATAACTGCAGTCATAATAACGGCCCATTTCAAATGTTCACATGCGTTTCTTCTTTTTAATTTTTTGAGCGGTGATGAAATATATTGCTTTTGTAAATACGTGCCAGCATTTCAGTAATAAAAGTGTAGATTTTTAAAATGCATCCGAATTACAACCGTACGGTGCTGTGCAGGGGTCAAAAAGGATGTGAACAGTGAATTTTGAAATGACATATTCTTGAAAACTCAGAACTCAATTCGGATGGCAATTAAATCAGCAACAGTAGTGTCTAACAGTAGGTCATTCGTCCGGGGATTTTTACGCGGGTGGAGGAAGAAAACACTGACATTCTGGATTCAGACGGCAATAAAATCACTGACTAGCCCCTGTCAATGATGAACATACCTTATGACCCCACAAGAAACAATCACCGTCCGAATAAGGCTTATGTCATGTTTCTCATGTGTTTATGTTCTACTGGGACTCTTATTTTGATATAGTTCCACTTCCTGTGTTTACATCCTGCACTCCATACACTAAACTAACTCAAATATGGTCATTGGTTCTACATGATGAAAACAAACAGGATATGCGTTCTCCCATCTGTCTCCCTGTGGATATCCATTCTGAAATGCGTCAGAAAATAAACTCAGAACTCAGAGAAAACTTCCCACACAGACACGACAGATATCTCTTTATAAAGGTTGGAATGTCTTCTTTTAAATGAATTTCATTAATCATTTATATAAAAAAACAGATATTGTCTGTTTATGTAATGCGTATGAAAACAGCGAGAGGTCCAGTTCCTCCAGCGGAGCCTCATTATCTTTAACGTGACCACATCCACGCGCGCGCAAAGCGATTCCCATGCAAATCATCCACGTGAAGGAACGCGAACCTGTAAACGCCCTCCATCACCTCGTCTTCATCATTCTTATGCTTTTCATCGAGTTTGGAAGACACGCTGTGAATTTACCTTGGATTTACCTCAGAAGACACAGACGGTGGTTTTAACATGAGAATTTGTAAGGTAATACATTTCTTTTCACTTATATTAGAGTTATTGATGAGTAAACTTCACACTGTAGTCAACTAGTTGAACTATTGCCGTTCTAACGCCTCTCGCAGTTCAAAGCGATTGCACTACGTCCGACGTCATCGTCGCGCCAGTCACGCTTCTTCCATAAGTTGAATACGGAAGGCGGTCCACCGGAAGCTATATATTTTACTTTAAGTTTTAAAATATGGAGATTTTTCTTACACAAACGTATGGATTCGCTTCAGAAGTATGAAAAATTGATAGCTTAGTTTGTTTTGGGTCCATGAGTTTGAAGGCCAAAAATGTCATCCATAAAATGTCATCCACCCCCACCCCCGAGCAGTGTGGAGCACTTTTATGGATGAAATTTTTGGCCTTCAAACTCATGGACAAACAAAACTAAGCTATCAGTTTTTCATACTGTACATAATGATGCTGTCATGCATAAATTAACTTGCAGCAGTTAAAATGATTTTTTTATTTGTATTTGTTAGATGACAAAGTAGTGTTGTTAGTTGTTAACTAAAGCTAAAAATGTAAGAAAGAAATTTTTCATAATTTGACATTAAGCTTAAATAAAATGCAATATTAGATGCAAAATGTTAAAAACTTAAATTAACATTTTTATTAACTCTTTCCTGCAAAACATGGAATAGCGGGTGCTATTACGCATCTCCTGAATGAGTACTGAATCTCCAGATCAAAACACACGTGAGGAAGACGCAGTAAAACAAGCGATCGTATGTACAGTAAGCAGATGCATGTGTAAAATAGCGTGGTCTTCAACATTAAACATCATATGAATCAAAACTATCTCCTGTTACTGAATGAGATGTGGACCCAGGGCGAGCTACAGGACTGTGAAGCTTTAGGGGTGTTGATGGACTTGATCTACTCTGTGTGTGATCATCGCTCTGAATCTGATCTGGTCTTTCACAAAAACTTGATTTTTCTCAGCTTTTTGTTCAAATGTTGTTGTTTTTTTATGAAACTTACCCATATTCAAGTGTTGATAAAAAAAGAATGCATGTTTTTTGTTTAAAGAAGAGGGTCAGCTCTTTCTTTTGATATATTGCATGCTCAGATATTCATGAAACAAAATATATATAAGGACTATTATATTTTGGTGAAAATGGTGAAAAACCCTGGCGGTGGCTGGAAACTTTTATTTTTTAAACGCTGGCGGGAAAGAGTTAAAAAGCATCTAAAAACATAAACTAATAAAATGATTAATAAAACGAATGATTATGAAATAAATTTGATTCATTAATATATTATTAAACAAATTATATATTTGGAATACATGAAAACTTTAATTTTGGCTTTGGTGTTTCGGTACAAATTCAGTGCATCACTACAAGAAATTATTTTATTTTCAAAATGAATAGGATTGGGAATGAAATGACCTGTTAATGTATTAATCTGAAAATGCATATGTAAATGCCATTCGATTAGAATAAGATGTACCCATTCTGCCTAGTTTTACCAAAGCTACACTAACAGCTGGCCTGTGAGGTTTCCGTCATGTTGTAATGTCATGTTTCTGATCTAGATTTCTGGACAGGATGTGGACGCTAATGACAGAAGAAGACTGAATCCCAGGCCACTCCTGCTTCCATTACACAGCTCTCCCAGTCCCAACCACAGTATTTTGTTTCCTGTGTCCATGACAACAGACAGGCCTGCATCACAGACCGCTGAGCTCAGCTGTGAGAGGATAAAACAGCAGTATAATGCAAATATAAATAGTGTTTCAAAACCCCATCAGTGAACAGACATCTTCATATAAAACGCAAAGCAAACTTGTGCTTAACATCAAGCAGATGCTCTAAATCAGACTTAACCATCGCCATCATCATCACTTGACCATTTGTTCAGTGTTGCACATTAATATTTGAAAAGGCCCCGTTCTCTAACAGAGACCCTGCAGAAAACAGGACTATTCCACCATCTGTCAACGGAAACAGAGGGAGGACCTGCAACTAATCCTAAAACTACATGTTTCCACTCTCTGAGGAAGATCTGTGGTGTTTGCCTGTGATAACTTGTGTTGCTTTGCATTTACTGTTTACTGGATGCTTGCTAATAGTCAGAAGTCTCCATGATATCTCCTTCAAATGTAAGTGGGATTGTCTGAAATGTATCATTCATCAGGAGAATAGTCTGATAACTTAGAACAGAACACATTAGCACAAGATTAGCACAATGATCGTGCAAAAACAATTGAAAATGGTGTGCGATGTGACGCATGTCATGTCTATTTTGCAGCTGGGATTTGGTGGCCACTCCTGGAGAGATTTAAAAGGATATTTTATTCACGTTCAGGTGAAAATCCTATTCTAAATCCACAAACGCCTAACAATCTGCACACTTTGAGCTGTGTGATGATGCGACACAATAACAGCAATCATATTTGATGTGCAAATGGCCAACATTAAATGCTACACTGTGCAGTGATATTTTACTGTTATTTATAGTATTCACTAATATTTTGAATTGGATTTCATTTTACATTTACAGTTCTCATTTTCTTTTAAGTTCATTTGAGTAATTTTGTTATGGATTTTGTCATTTTAGTAGTTTTTGTTTTTAGATGCTTCAATGGTTCAATGACTCACTCATAAAGACTTCACTTGTTTCATTACTGGATAAATCAGTGTTTTTGAACAAATCTCTTGAGTAAATGATTCAATGACTCACTCATAAAGACTTCACTTGTTTCATTACTGGATGAATCAGTGTTTTTGAGCAAATCTCTTGAGTGAATGATTCAATGACTCACTTAAAAGACTTCACTTGTTTCATTACTGGATGAATCAGTGTTTTTGAACAAATCTCTTGAGTAAATGATTCAATGACTCACTCATAAAGACTTCACTTGTTTCATTACTGGATGAATCAGTGTTTTTGAGCAAATCTCTTGGGTGAATGATTCAGTGATTCACTCATAAAGACTTCACTTGTTTCATCACTGGATGAATCAGTGTTTTTGAGTAAATCTCTTGAATGAATGATTCAATGACTCACTCATAAAGACTTCACTTGTTTCATTACTGAATGAATCAGTGTTTTTGAACAAATCTCTTGAGTGAATGATTCAATGACTCACTCATAAAGACTTCACTTGTTTCATTACTGGATGAATCATTGTTTTTGAGCAAATCTCTTGAGTGAATGATTCAATGACTCACTTAAAAAGACTTCACTTGTTTCATTACTGGATGAATCAGTGTTTTTGAGCAAATCTCTTGAGTAAATGATTCATTGACTCACTCATAAAGACTTCACTTGTTTCATTACTGGATGAATCATTGTTTTTGAGCAAATCTCTTGAGTGAATGATTCAATGACTCACTTAAAAAGACTTCACTTGTTTCATTACTGGATGAATCATTGTTTTTGAGCAAATCACTTGAGTGAATGATTCAATGACTCACTTAAAAAGACTTCACTTGTTTCATTACTGGATGAATCAGTGTTTTTGAGCAAATCTCTTGAGTAAATGATTCATTGACTCACTCATAAAGACTTCACTTGTTTCATTACTGGATGAATCAGTGTTTTTTGAACAAATCTCTTGAGTGAATGATTCAATGACTCACTCATAAAGACTTCACTTGTTTCATTACTGGATGAATCATTGTTTTTGAACGAATCTCTTGAGTGAATGATTCAATGATTCACTCAAAGACTTGTTTCATTACTGGTCTCCACGTACTGGTGCAACGAAGTAATGATTCAATGATTACATTTTTATTTGAAGCGTCAAGTTACTTTCAAAAGGTGACTTGCTCTATTTTGATCACTAGCATAGACATCAGTGTTTATATCCCAACTATAAACTTATGCCAGTACTTCTTGATAATTTCTAACACAGAAATAACAATATTGTGTGGTTTAAAACATTTGTTATACCTATACATGACAACTGCCTATCTATTAAGGTTTACTAGAATAAGGTTGTGTTGTGTTTGAATCAAATCTTGCAGCTCAACATTAAATGTTTTTTGGCAGTCAAAATTTAAAAATTAAGGGGGAAAAAAAAGCGCAATTAAGCATACAATATCAGCTATTATATATCCAACATCGACCGATACCACTGAATTAAAACTCTCTAATATCAGCCAATAAACCACTATGTTAAAGCCTTGACACACATGAAGCAGCCATACTTGTCATTTGGAAAGGACACATTATTTGGGGTTTGTTCTATTCTTTAATCCCAAGAATAAGGAACAACCACACCTCTAATTGCAAGAAAGCAAAGCATGAATCTGCACATGTGAGCCACTGTCACAGTCAAGTCAACCTGACAGGAGCAGCGAAACTGCACTTTGAACCCTACAGCACTGACAGAGATAAACTCTGCCCCAAACAGCCTTACAACAGCAGATCTGGAAAGTGGAACGAAAATGAAAATCACCCTAAAACCTGCACACTGCAGTAAAGCCATGAGGAAAGCCACTGACCCATGCAGCACATGAGCGCCACCAGCAGAGCGCCGCGCCGGCCGTCTCCCCTCATCAGGCTGAACGTCCCCAGCTCAGGTGTTTCCAGCAGAGCGCCGTGCATGCCTGATTCTCAGCCCGGCTACAGACGCCGCGCGTGTGTCTCGAGTCAGCTTCTCTGCGAAACAGCAGCTACTCCCTTGCTTTCCCTCAGTGTTCCTTCACAACTGTCTAGAACGAGTCCCATCAGGTTTTCCAGCAGCACGCAGTGAGTAAGTGGCTCCGCCGCATGGTGAATGTTTACATAAGGACGGCTCACTGCGGTGAGTTACCAAGGCTGCTGGAAACCTCTGAGGATATGAGCATATTCAGGGACACTTTCTACACAGAGCTCCTTTGTGAAGCAGCAACGAACGGGACTGTCTCTTTAAGGAAATACTGATCGATTCCATTACTTTATCAGAGTTTAACCCTGTTCTGTACACACAGACTTCATTTATTTATGGGAATTAGCATTTACATTAAAGGGATTCTGTCATCATTTATACACCTGTATGACTTTCTCTCCTCTGCACACATAAGAAAATATTTTAAAGGATGTTTCAACTGGCTTGTCCATACAATAAAGTCAATGGGGTCCAAAACAACACTGGATCATACTAACTTTCAAAACAACACAGAGACATGTTTTCTTCTGTCATTTCAATAAGGGAAAAAGGGCTAAAACTGGACAATAATTTCCGGTTTTCGTCAATAACATCTAACATTAAATGCTGTTGGTAACCTTTTTTCTTTGTTACAGCTAGGGATGCAAATTATGGCTGATACCGATAACTCTTTATATTTGAAAGCCGATAACCAAAACTCTTTATATTTGAAAGCCGATAACTCTTTATATTTGAAAGCCGATAACCGATAACTCTTTATATTTGAAAGCCGATAACGATAACTCTTTATATTTGATAACCGATAACTCTTTATATTTGAAAGCCGATAACCGATATATTGGCCGATAAATATAAATCCAAATTTGTATGTGATTTTTGAGAGATTACAAGATTACAAGAGATTTTTTGAGAGATTACCAGCATTAAATCCATGTCCCAAGCACACAATTATAATGTTCTCATTAAGATTTTATGTAGCCGATATGACAGACTTGCGCTGCACATGTTGCACTTAATCGTATTTTTCTTTTTGAAGTGATTACCTTTATATTACAAGCAATTCAAACCATCATCATGGTGATCAGTGCGCATCTGAAGTGTCTCAGCTGAGGGAAATAATACAATATTTATCGGCTTTAATATACTGGCCAACATTTCTTATCGAGCCGATAACATTAAAAATGAACATATATCGGCCGATACCGTTAACTAAAAATAACATATATCGGCCGATACTGTTAACTAAAAAATAACATATATCGGCTGATACCGTTAACTAAAAATAACATATATCGGCCGATACTGTTAACTAAAAATAACATATATCGGCCGATACCGTTAACTAAAAATAACATATATCGGCTGATACCGTTAACTAAAAATAACATATATCGGCCGATACTGTTAACTAAAAATAACATATATTGACTTTTACGTTAACTAAAAAATAACATATATCGGCCGATACCGATACGGTGGCCGATATAAAGTGCATCCCTAGTTATAGCCATGAAACCATTGCAATGGTTATCAACACTATGTCAACCATTGCAATTTCAGGATGTACTCCCACATTTTGTACACACACAAAACAATAATGTAGGAAATTTACTCATGCATTTAAGCTTATTATTTGAGATATCTGATAACCACTTCCTGTTACTAAATTAATAGTTTCTACAATGCATCGCGATGCAGACGAGAGTGATTCGGTATAGCTTCAGTAATAGACCATAACCGATTATAATGTACTGATTATTTTCTGACGTAATTTGCGGCATCCGTGCTCTGTCACGGTAGCATAAGAGGGAGGCGAGACGCAGGTGAGAGTAATAGAAAAAGCTCCAACTACTTTAAAAGTCAACATCTGGGCACATTTCAGCTTTAATGAACATCCTGGTAAACATGACCTGGAGAACACACACGATCTGTGTAAATCAAAGCTGTCTGATTAATCAGAATAATTTCATTTACACTTGGGCACATAAATGTATCTCCCCAAAACGGATATAAATCACATCTTTAATTCCCGCACTATATGCAGATTTAATAGAGTTCATGTCTCCGAAATCAACAGATATGAGCTGCGTTTTATTGATCATCAGCTAATTTCAAAATCGAAGACTGCAAAATGAGCGAGTGCAGCCACAGCACTGGTCAGATCATTCAGTTTCTTTACATTTAATGAAGATGATTGCGTGTTGAGCACCTGCGACTTTACTTTCGGTTTAATTTGAGGTAGTTTGTGCGTTGGCTTAATGAAGAGATGTGATGATGATGCTGCGGTAGCGCTGTCATATCTGGCTATAACATCATATATCCTATAACACGCTCTCACACGTTTATTTTTATTTATTTTTTTACATATGTGGTTTCAACAATCAGATGCATTTAGACTTTAGTTTTGACTGTAATGCGGCCCAGACCACCTCTTAAAGTGGCTTTTAGTATTTACTTTTGTGTATTTCTTCTAAATGCTCCTGTTGTCTTGAGTTTTGTTTGATGTTTGATACATTTATGAAGCGTGTTTTCTTTGAGCAGGTCAAATTAAAGGTTCAGTTCATATATCTTGCTGCTTGTATTTATTGACAAAATTGTATACATGAGGATGCGATGCATCTTCAATGCATCATGAACTCAAATTGTACCGAATTGATGACAAGATAATCGTAATCTTAATCGCTTTGGATAAAAAGCGTCTGCCAAATGCATAAATGTAATCGAACTGAACTGTGAGACCAGTGTAGGTTCACACCCTTATAGTATAGACAAAATTACAGTTTGAAATATTCAGTTTTCCATAATTCATACTTATTACGTTTTAAAAAAGAATCAGAGAAAGTTTGCTGAAAAAACTGTGCAGTAAGTTAGTATTCCATTCCAAAAAGTCAGTGAGCTGCAACTTAAAGGTGCAGTGTGTAAAATTTAGCAGCATCTAGTGGTGAGGTTGTGAATTGCAACCGTCCACCGCTCACCCCTCCCTTTCGGAGCACATAGAGAAGCTACGGTGGCCGACACTGGACAAACATGTTGTCTGAGACAGCAGAAAGAAGCTAGCGCTGTGTAGAGAAGTTTGTCCCTTTATGGCTACCATAGAAACATGGCGGAGCCAAATGGCAGCTTCACTATAAGGAGACCCGTGGTGTGTGTAGATAAAAACGGCTCATTCTAATGTAGTAAAAACATAACGGTTCATCATGTAAGGTCTTTATACACCACAGAAAACATGGTTGCCTTTCTGTCAATAGATCCGCATAATATATTACACATTGCATCTTTAATTAGTGCTGCAGAAAATCAAGGTCATCAAAAACGACCTTATTCGTGATCACTCATGAATGTATTTACAGACATCATAGGACGTGTTATGATCTTATCTATGAGGCTTTGTCTAGACATAATGCTCTTTAAAACATGGAAGCACTGCAGATGAACACCTGCAAGCTCATCAGAAAAATTGTACTAGATTCTTTATTAAACAACTGTCTATTATTCCAACATCCATAAAGTCAACATAAAAAAACACACAACCCATTAAAATTGAATGTATTGATCAAATTTAAAGGGGTGATATGATGCGAACAGAAAATGCTGTTTGTGCATGTATAAGAGCTGCAGAGTTACAAAGCTCAAAGTAAGAAGTGTGACATTTCCATCAGACACGTAAGGTATTCAGGCCAATCACAATGCACTGGATCGCTGGCCAATCAGAGCACACCACGCTTTTCAGAACGATGCGCTTTGTACAGATCACGCGTTTCAGAAAGAAGGGCATAGAGGAGCAACAATAATGTACAGCATGTGTAAAATAATGACTTTTTTTACCTAAAACCGTGTAAACACATTGCATTAAACCAAATACACAAAATAATATTATTTTTAGAACCATCATATGACCACTTTAAGAAAGATGAAGCATACATTTAATAAGATTAGGGGGAAAATGCATTTTATAAAGGTGAGAATATTGCTTCAAAAATCCTTTTTTTTTCCAGACGAGCAACTTTTCATTCTGACAATTGAACGACCGATTTATTTGCACGACACACACATTCAAACATTATATAATATAATATATAAACATTTTAGTCAGCGCTATCAAGTAAAAAAGTTCATTACGAGCCATAAATTAGACCAGGAATGTAAATTTATGAAGTAAATAGGGTCGGTTTTCATTTCTTTTTAGCATAAATAGTTTGAAATGTGAAGCATATAATTTCTGCATCACTGGCGGCACCACTAGTAAACATCATTTCCAAACAAGTTTGCCAAACAATACAACCATCTGCATAATCATTTTCCTTAATTAACATAAATTTACCAGAAGAAAACAAGAAAATGTGTTTGATGTCATGGGGGCCGGCATGTTCAGATCACATGACCAGACGTATACTTGCTTCATCAGAGTATTCAGACAATTACGCTGAATAAATTAATTATAAATAAATAATGAAATAAGAATAAATAAATAATGTCTGACTGAGAATCAAGCATTTCAACTAAGGCATTAGTATTAGTATAATCCATGATGAGAAAGTATTGAAAGGCTTTTCACTTACAGTATATTGTTGTTGTGGTCTAAAATGCATATCAATAAGAATAGTGGCAAACATCTCGAGGCAGAAGTTTTCCTGAAGAATGAGGTAGTGATGGAACAAATAGGTGAACGACGCCCCCTTCAGGACGCCAAAAAAATCTGTGTTTCCTTGCTTTCCGATCACAGCATTCTTCCACATACTGTACCAATGAGTCAACTCTCCATAAACCTGAGATAAACTTACTGTAAAGACTTCAGGAGACAATAACCAGGCTATTATCACAGTAAATTGGGGTTAAAGGTCACTAACACTCATAAACAGCTCATTTTACAGCTCAGCGCTCTTGACAGGTTGTTATATTTCTCAACTCAGAGTCCGTGCGAAAGTAAACAAGCCCGTGCCTGACTACACGCAATAATCAGAGAATGGTGACTAAAGCGATTCATTGCGATACCACAGATCACTTATAAACACATTACGGTTCATAAATCACAGAGGTGTGTTATTATAGATGTGCCTGGTGTGTGTTCATGAGTGGACAGAAACTGCTGTGAAGAGCTGAGTTGTTTGAAGCAGGTCTCTGATAAAGGTTTCATTTGTTTTTCACGTACAGTGGTCTAAATACACGATTTTGGTGTCATTTTACAGGAAACCCTTTGGAGTTAAATTGAACTTTTTGTCCCCCTAGGCACTTTTAAATGTTTTAGTCATAAATTCATTTTGAAAGTGTATATCTCAGGCCCTGTGTGCTCTAGCACCCTGCAGACAGTTTGGGCTGTTTCCACTAGATGGCAGCAAATACTGGAAATCATATTTTGTCTGTACAAGGCTCAACATGAAGCCTGTTCACGTGCTTGTCAAAATTCACTTGTGTCAAAAAATTTGCTTGTCTGGATTTTTTATTTTTTTTTGTAAATATGATTTATTCTAAAGCAATATTCTTACCAGTGTCCAATCAGCTTTGACATATTTTAAATATGCATATTTGTGATAGTTTTACCTTATATAAAAATATTTTTTTTCCCTAATCTAGAACAAGAATAGACATTATCTATAACTTAGAATAAGACACTACAGGGCTGTTACCAATCAAATTAAATAATTTACACTGAAAAATTACAACTGCATTAATTAATGTTATGAGATTGTTTTAAATATTAAAATAATATTTAAAATAAAAAATGTTGGAGAGAATGATTAAACATGAAACTAAACTGCCAGTAGGTGGCGTCAGCTCTTAATGAGTGAGTCATTGAGTCGATTCAGTGAAACCGCTGATTCGTTCAGGAATGAGTCGTTTACAGGTCATTGAATCTTTGATTAAACTGATTCATTCAAAGCGCTGAATCATTCAGTAACGCACTGTTGCTGAGATGTGTTACGGTTCTGCTGTGATCTTTGTTTGAAAATATTTTCTGAAAAGAACAAAAACAGTCCATATTTCATCTAAAATGTAAGTGACTTAATGTTAATTAACTGTTTATTGAGCTGTCATATGAAATCAGTGTCATTTTTCATGAAATTTTCATTTTCATTTTATGGTAGGAAAACAGCACTCTTGGTTGTGTGATGCTGTTGAACTGTATGTTGTTATAAATATAAAAACTCCACATTTTTACCCCAGCATTATTGAGTTTCTCTGTGTGAGCGGCGCTCATTCGTTTTTGATTTCTCCTCATGAGGCGCGAGCATCAACAGCACAACCTTGTTACGTCAGTTCATTATTCATTATATATTATTATCCACTATCGATCGTCACTTACACTAAATGAATGCAGAATCATTCTTGCATTAAGGGGACTCCCTAGATCTTAATTTTTTTATTTTTAATCAGGATACTTGTTTGGTCAGGCAAGTAAAATTCTCTTTCACTTGCCCCTTCAGAAAATACACTTGTCCTGGACAAGCGAACAAGCGTTAATGTCGAGCCCTGCTGTATCACGTATGTATATTATTCTAATGGATCTGAAGGGAGGAATATTACCTTTTTTAATGTAATTTCTCCCCATATACACTGGTGTAAATGCAATATCCCAGAGTCACAAACAATTTTTTTCCAGTGTTTGCTGACATATGCAGAAAACAGCCAAAACTGTCTGCAGGGTGCTAGAGCACACAGGGATATACAACCAAAAAAATCAAAAAGCACCTCTTTTGGGGGGGTTATTACAGCTCAGACAACATTTACTTACATGTTTATCACTTGTGTTTTATGTAACTTCAAAGGGTTGCCTGTAAAATGACACCAAAATTATGTATTTTAGACCACTGTATGTTAGCCTGGCTCCGCACTCCTACGTACTTCCGCTCCATTTTCATTTTCCTACAGTACTCCGTCTGGGTTTGCAGTATATTCACTGGTTTTCTCCGGCCAAATTTGAACTGGTCCAATCAGCGAACAGAAGGAGGGGCTGGGAATGAAGACGTTGATGTCGTGTGCCAATTTGTAGACATGACAAACGTCACGATTGGTTATGGCAGATCCAATAGTTTTAAACTTCAACAGAGACCCGCCTTCAAGGAAGTTAGTGCTTGTCATTGGAGAGTGGCCAGGCTCTAAATGAATTGTACGAGAGTTTGGTAGGACCAGGCTAACTGAATGTGGGTTTGGGACGCTTTTCAATTTGGGTAGGCCAAATCCAGGCGGAAATGGTCCTAGAGTAATTTAGTGTAAGTAAGTTTCTTTGTGTAAAACAAATGACAAAGTGAAGCAAATCTTCAGAAAGTAGACGTTCTAAGCTTTTAAATGGCAGCCCTTATGAGGTCAGAGCTCATAAGACATTGACATTTAAAATGGGAAGTATACACTTGATGACGTCCTTCCGGACCCTTATCAGGGAGCTTAAAATACGAAAGGTTAAAATATGTTCTAAACCGATTCAGTGCCTCTAGTGGTGCAGAAATGACAGGGCGATTTCGAGTGATAGCGTGTGTTTGAAATGCATGAGATGCTCCCACATCAAATCAGATGCTTATCGCATGATATCTGGCCAGAACAAAAACCGCGGGTACAGTATCCAGCAAAGCTTTTAAAAACAATCGACAGCGTCAGGACGCAGCATGTTTGCCTGGAGAAGTGTGTGTAGAAACTCACTTGACCAGCGTTTGACCTCTTCTAGGAGGAGAATATGTTATAAAGCCTGTATGATGATATATGATGACAGAAAACACCAATCCCTCAGAGCTGAACGACACAGCCTCAGATCAGAGAGCAGCTGAAGCAACGAGTCAACTACCCAGATCAATCAAAGGCCATATTCTGCATCAGGAACATCAAAACTGTTCAGATCTTCTTCACGTTTATAGCAAAGAAGCATTTAGCTCTCAAATTCTCTGTGTTTTTCAGTCATTTCTTTTTTGCATTTTTTCCTTAATCTTAGTTTCTAGTACTTCCAGTGGCGATAATGAAAACATATCTATAAATTATTTTTAAAATAAGTTCACAATTTTTTTTTAAGGCGAAGTAAATATGAATATAAACTCTACTTTGGGTAAACCCAGATATGTTTAGGTTTCAGAGATTCATATTTTCATATTTTTATAAATATATATTTTTTTATTTCACAGATACTATTAAATTTTTTTATTAAAAAATATAACGCATACAATATTTGTGCACAGCAGTGTTATTTTAATATCATATTATTATGGGTACTGGTATATTTTTATTAATATTTTGTTTTTATATTTTCCAGTTTCATTTAGTTAAAGTTTTAGTCATTTTTTTTGCATGTTTTTGACATTGTTATGATTTTTTTTAATTAATTGTTATTTTAGTTGTAGTTTTAGTCCATTAATATAAATTAAATGAAAGTACAAAATTGGCAACTAGCTGAAATAAGTTTAATATTTTATTTTATTTCAGGTAACATTCATTCAAAGTAAAAAAAAAAATATATACTTACTTTTTTTTTTTAGTTGTTGTTAATAATAACCAATTTCAGTACTTTTAGCTTATTTGTCAATAATCTATACGTGTGTGTGTGTAAGTGAGTCTGTGTATGTGAGTCTGTGTATGTGAGTGTGAGTGTGTTTTTGTGTGTGTGTGTGTGTGTGTGTGTGTGCGTGTGTGTGTGCATGTGTATGTGAGTGAGTGTGCATGTGTGTGCGTGTGAGTTTATGTGTGTGCGTGTGAGTTTATGTGTGTGTGTGTGTGTGTGTGTGTGTGTGTGTGTGTGTGTGCATTTGTGAGTATGTGTGTGTGTGTGTGTGTGTGTGTGTGTGTGTGTGTGTGTGTGTGTGTGTGTGTGTGTGTGCATGTGTGTGTGTGCGTGTATGTGTGTGTGTGTGTGCATGCATGTGTGAGTGTGTGTGCATTTGTGAGTATGTGTGTGTGTGTGTGTAAGTGTATGTGTGTGTGTGTGTGTGTGTGTGTGTGTGTGTGTGTGTGTGTGTGTGTGTGAGTGTGAGTGCGTGTGTGTGTGTGTGTGTGTGTGTGTGTGTGTGTGTGTGTGTGTGTGTGTGTGTGTGTGTGTGTGTGTGTGTGTGTGTGATGGGTAGGTTTACAGGGGCAGTGTAGGGGATAGAAAATGGTTTGTACAGTATAAAATGCATTACCCTATGGAATGTCCCACATTTCACAAAAACAAACATGTGTGTGTGTGTGTGTGTGTGTGTGTGTGTGTGTGTGTGTGTGTGTGTGTGTGTGTGTGTGTGTGTGTGTGTGTGTGTGTGTGTGTGCATGCACGTGAGTGTGCATGCGTGAGTGAGTGTGCGTGTGTGTGTGTGTGTGTGCGTGTGAGTGCACATGCGTGTGAGCGTGTGTGTGTGTATGTGAATGTGTGTTACAAAACCTAAAAACAATCCCTTACAATTTATAGCATATAATTCTCTTTCATAGTCTTGTGTCTCAGCGTCTTGTTCATTGCTTATTCATGTTTAATATGTAACCTCAAGGTTTTTCGCCTCATTAATCACAATGGTCCTTCCTCGGTCAGCGAGCACTGGACTTTGCATACAGTACAGCAGTGCCACGTACAGAACATCAGTGTCTGGGGAGGAAGTGCGGTTGGGGCAGAGAATGGACGTGTCTATGAATAGCCACTACAACAGAACACAGATCTCCTGTCAGCACCAGCTCTATGGCATTTGTGCCAGTTATTGTGCCAGTATTCATCTGGGATGAATTCCTTGCTGCATGACAGATGATTGGGAGGGGTGTGGATTATAGCTAGGCCTGCCACAATTAATGAAACAAAATTAAATTGGAAAGGCTGTGAATGAAGTAAACAAATAAATGCGCTGCGTGTTTCAGAGTGAAGCGACACTGTTTTCATTTACACATGAGCAGCTCATGATCCGCCAGTGTTTTTAGTCTCAGATTGGCATTACATATAATAATACTAATATTATGTTGCAGTCATAATGATAAGTTTTGGCCAAATTGTGCAGTTCTACAAACAAGCACAGCTCATCTTGATTTGTCTGTCTGTGTGTAAATCACACATTATCTTGCAATTTTTTTCAGAAATAATGCAATTCGATTTTTTCCCCAAATCATGTAGCTCTAAAAATAACCCTGACCTCTGCACTCTCAGCATGCAACAGCCCATTACTGGACATTTACCAAATGTTTTGCACAGCTTTCTCAGAGCAACTTGCACAACAGTATTTGCAGGGATGGTCCTCTGAAGCGACCCAGGGTTAAGTGACCCACTCAAGAGCACAACAGCCGTCCGGATCTCAGTATCTCAGCACCTCTTTCTCTTAGCCTGGAGTGGGACCTGGTCCAGTACGCAACCACCCAGAACTGAGAACCTTTGACCCAGTAAAAGTTCACAAACCAAACCCATGAAAGCAAACCTGTTGCGTTTACTCATAATTATGGGCTGGCGTGTTACACCTTTCCGGGGATTAGAGTCAAAAGGGGTAATTAGATGTACACAAAATAACAAATCATGTAAAAATTTGCAGAAGAAAATAATGAAAATGCAGATGCTGTTGTAAATAATTTCAGGAAAATCATGATTCATATTTTATCACGATTCTTTTTCATTTTGGTTTTAATATTTTCCAATTGACTGAGCAGTATAGCTAAACGAATTTCCCTATTTTAAAAACGTAGCCTTACAATGTAACGAAATATAAAAGAAAATAAAGAACGACATTTAGGCCAAAATAAGAACAAAGATACATATTACAAAATACACAACATACTACAGAAATGAAATAAACAGTGGTTTATTTTTTCAGTTAGGTGTATTTAACAGAAGCACTCACGTAAGAAACTGAATTAACAAATGTAACACACACTCACACACACACTCAATCACACACACGCATGCACAAACACACACACTCACACACACGCATGCACAAACACACACACACACACTCACACACACACACACACATATGCACAAACACACACACACATGCACAAACACACACACAGGCATGTACACGCGTATGCACACACATACATTCACACACATGCACTCACACACACACACACACACACACTCAGGTTGCTGTCACTTTAAGACCTGCACGCATCTAATATACAGGCGCACATCTGATTTTTTCTCAACTGTTTACTTTCACTTTAGACATGACCGACTGTGTTTATGTAAACCTTGTGTGTATTTGAAAGTTTAAGCACAATAAGATGTGAAAGATAACTTAGTTTAGTACTCACACACTGTTTGATAGACTTTTAGTGTGTGCACACTTCCAGTGCACTCAGTCAGAAAAGGCACATATCAGAACAGCACCACATGAAGGAAAAGTTCAATCAACTTCAAGATTTACTCTTAAGCCAGCCAAATGGCTCAACATCTCTGCATTACATAATGATAAAATCAGTTTAGCAAAGGTTTGCAGAGACAGATATGTAAAACACAGCAAAGATAATGAAGGCGTACACCTGCAGAACAAATGCTAGAATTGCAACACAAATTGGTAATCTTTGTTTACAACTAAACAACTGCAAAGCAAGTTAGGACTTCATCCATATGTCTGGCTATCAAATGCCTTTATGGCTGCATTGTTGGAAATACCTGCAGATCTGCCTTTCAATGGAATGAAATGGACCATACCACAAGATTTTAAGAAATAAACACAAGGCCATGCGAGATAACCAGCAATTGGCGTTCTCCTCATTCCACAGCAGTGAGAAAACCAGAACGTCTCCCTCAGGCAAGGTCAGCATGAGAAACACATTCATGAGACAGAGAATCTTCCCAGCTGACATAAACGCCTTCACATGGGCCAAACAAACAGCCTAAAGAACTGAAACTACTGCGTTAACTGCTTTGAGGAACGTCTGCCTCTTCTACAGCATCTTTAGTTGGACGTTCGTCTAACATTTTTAAATGTTACTTGTTTCAGAAAATTCAGAGAACATTCAAAGTAACATTCCCAGGTCTGCAAAACAGAACATTCCCTTAACCAAGAAAGCATTTTTAAAACATTTTTGTTTTGAATGTTTTTTATTAACTGTATTTCAACATATTTTGTTAGCTGGGTAGCTTCATAGTTTATAACTGTGAGAAATCTAGTTGTGTCACATCCTAACCCACCACTTGTTTTACAGTAGATTGGCTGTAACTGTATTTTAAATCCACTCTTTCACCCAGTGTACAGTTGCAGTATATATTGCACTTTAGTTTTACCTTGTTAGTTTAGCAACATGCTAAGCAGCTGCTAATGAGTGCGGGAATGTTAACAGACAGCTATTCCTTGAAGTACCATGTAAATACTAGGGTACATAATTATGGTAGTCATTCAGTATCATGGGAAATGTCATCTCATCACCATCAAAATATTCCTCATAGGCAGCAAGTTAACTCACAGACTTAAGAGAGACTTAAAAGGTACCGAATACAAATTAATAATGCTCAACTGAGACGTTCACATTGTTGAAAATAAATAAGCACATTCCTAGCTTTAGGAAGGTGATGTTATTTTTAGTCCAGTGATCCTGTATCGCTCTTCTCTCCTCATCATCTCACTAACACTAACACACAAGTTGTGATGGTGAAGTAGGCGTAGATCTGGCACATGACTTTCCATTAAAAGTCCATTGAACACTTGAACACAATCTCCTCCAACAAAGAGCTGATCACTGTTAAAACATCCACATCTACACAACATACAAAATATTGCCAAAAGTATTGGGACACCCCTCCAAATCATTGAATTCAGGTGTTCCAAAATCAAGCATTAGGCATGCAGACGCTTCTACAAACATTTGTGAAAGAATGGGTCGCTCTCAGGAGCTCAGGAGCCACGGTCAGCTGTTAGTGGTCTCATAACAAAGCAATTGCGTGGGTCAGAGCGCATGCTGAGGGTCACAGTGCACAGAAGTCACCAACTTTCTGCAGAGTCAATCGCTCCAGACCTCCAAACTCCTGTGGCCTTCAGATGAGCTCAAGAACAGTGCGGAGAGAGCTTCATAGAATGGGTTTCCATGGCACCAGCTCATCCAAGCCTTATCAATGCAATGCAGAGAGTGGGAAGTGGTGTAAAGCACGCCACCACTGGACTCTAGAGCAGTGAGACGTGTTCTCTGGAGTGACCAATCACGCTTCTCTGTCTGCCAATCCCATGGACGAGTCTGGGCTTGCTTGACTGCATTGTGCCAAGTGTAAAGTTTGGTGGAGGGGATTATGGGGTGGGTTGTTTTTCAGGGGTTGGGCTTGGCCCCTTAGTTACAGTGAAAGGAACTCTTAATGCTTCAGCATACCAAGACATTTTGGACAATTTTATGCTCCCATACTTTGTGGGAACAGTTTGGGGACGGCCCCTTCCTGTCCTTCCTGTCCCAACATGACTGCGCTCCAGTGCACAAAGCGTCGGTCCATAAAGACATGGATGAGCGAGTTTGGTGTGGAGGAACTTGACTGGCCTGCACAGAGTCCTGACCTCATCCCGATAGAACACCTTTGGGATGAATTAGATGTTGGCCTTCTCGTCCAACATCAGTGCCTGACCTCACAAATGCACTTCTAGAAGAATGGGCAAAAATTCCCATAAACACACTCCTAAACCTTGTGGAAAGCCTTCCCAGAAGAGCTGAAGCTGTTTTAGCTGCAAATGGTGGGCCAACTCCATATTAAACGGATTAAGAATGGGATGTCATTAAAGTTCATGTGCATGTAAAGGCAGGCGTCCCAAAACATTTGGCAATATAATGTATTTGCAATTAGTTTGCTGAAACTTGGAAATGTTGAATCGCTGTCAAATGATGGGTCCAGACGGTGTTTCTACAGCAAGGGACTCATCACCAAACTGACCAGCCAAACCTACACTCCTTGATCCAGTGTCTACATTAACATGGCATTATAAGAGCTGTATCTTTATCAGGTTAAAGGTCTCAAGCGGCCAGCAAGAGAGTTAAAACTGGCGAGATCCATTAGCTGCAGGATGCTCTCAGCCCAAACCCCCTCTCAGCCATGATTTAGAAGATAATTGTGTGATAATGTTGCATGGTCCGTAGAGAGATCAGAAGAGAGTTTGGGTCACATGACTGTGAGATGTGTATTGATTACCGCCACAGCCATTAGGACTCGATGCTGATGTGCATTACTGTCACAGGAAATAAAAAAGCAAATAAACAGAGCACTACTAATAACTACTCTTATTTTTATGGAATATTGTAACAGTTATTATAAATGATTTATCCGTGCAATCTTTCCTCAAAATAGCAAAAAAAAACTTCCCCTCCCTCTTGTGGTGACATCTTTTCTCTTCTCTGATGATGTGGGCGGGGCAACCTGTCACTCACATGAGATCCACCAATAGCAAACCACAACCATCCAATAAGACAGTCATCCAATCAATTCCCCATGGACAAAATCAAGCCCCGCCCTACAGTTTGACTCATTTGATTAAAGGCTCTTTCATTTACAGGAGACTGAAGGAGAGGCTTTCAGAAAGACGAGGGATCTTTCTGTATCTACTTGTTCAGGATTAAGGGGGGTTTATGAGAATCATGCTGTATTGCTGAGTCACTGCCCGCTATGACTAAGGGAAAATCCTGTTCTCTTCCTCTGACCTTAAAGAAATGGTATTATGTGAAACCACGCTTGCTTGCTAGGCTCTAATCGGAATAGCTTGCTAGCAAATGACTATTAGCATGATATCACATTGGCACGACACTATTTCTGCTGCATGCTGTGCATTATATCTGAACTGTCTCTAGAATACCCAGATAAACCACTGCATTTCCCAAAATATGCAACCAGATCACACTGCTTGATATACTGTATCCCACAATGCAATATGCTCAACCTGACCTTTCCTTTCCAATGTGGCAAATAAACAAGCACTGATAGCAACCTCTTTAGATCATCAAGTGTTCTGACATTTCTACACAAAATCGCACCTAATTAAGTGCAAAATGACAGTTTATGCTAACGGACTCACTGGATTTAACATGGCAACTGATTACAATGTTAACATAGCCATCACTCATCAGTGTATACTTTACAGAACGCAAAAACTCCCAATGCTAATATTCTATTCCGAATATAGATGTCATGAATTTGATGTTAGTTCATAATACATTTATTTATACTTTAAAATGTGAAAAATGCATTAGTAAATGTGGAAATTAAAATGAGCCTAAATTAATAAAATGCTTTAAAAGTAGAGATCATTGTTATTTAATTTTAGCTATTGCATAAACTAATGTTAAAAAAAATGAACCTAATTGTAAATATTAATAATATTACATACGCCGCAAAATATTGCATTAGAAACAGCATACAAAAGAAAAGGTTTGTTGCAGGATTATTATTATTAACTAAAACTAAAACTATTAAACCATCTCTGTTAATTGAAATAAAGCTACAAAATCAAATAACCTGTAAATATTAGTTGGAAAACTTAAACTAAACAAAAATTAGAAATGTTGCCTTGACAATAAACTAAAATATATTATACAAATATTAAGTTGAAACATTGAAATTATAAACTGGAAACTACAACTAAAATAAATAGGCCTAAAAATAGCCATATTAAAAATAATAACATTAAAATAATAATAATAAAATGACAATAGCATATAACAAAATTACTTAAAATTAAACTAAATTTAACATTAAAATATACACATAAAAGCTAAATATTAATAAAACTATAATACACATTACAAATAACACTGGTTTGTAGAGGGGGAACAACCCCAACCCATCCCACTGTGCCCAACATAGTGTGTGAAAAATACTGTATTTGAAATATATGAATGGTCACTTTAATCCTAAATCTCCTCTCTGTCCTGCGGCTGTAGCAGGTCCCAGCAGCACATCTGCTGCATTGGGCGTGTTTCCCGCATCCTTCCCTGATTAAATGAGTCCCGAGGGGCGGAGCCGTGAGTAATCACATGACCTCACTCAGACAAAGCTGAGCTGTCTGGAGCAGGGAGCGGCTCGCATACTGAGCAGAGTCACAGAGGCAACCGGCCAGCACATTCACTAACACACACCACTCAGGCACACTAACAAGAAACGGCCAGTGAGCGTTATCATCTCAGTCACTGCTCGACCTCTTTCGGTGCTGTTGCAACTGCTTTCCGTTTATGAGCAGAAACAGATGGGAGAGTAATCAGGGAGACAGTTCTGATCGATAGCCAATGCATTCTTCAGACCAGACGTTTGCTCTCAGAGACAGAAGGTCCACTGGTGTATAAAGTCACGGAGAACTTACTCCAGTTATTTCATTCATAATGATTCATGTTTGAATGAAGTTTATTCTTGGATAGTTTGTTTTTCAGTGGCCGTTTGCATTAGATCTGGTAAAGTCTGCTGATTTGCCGGGAAGAGCATCTGCAGCTCCGTCGATGACATCATGTCATGCACAGCTGCCGACCGGCCCTCTGGGAAATGACATCAGACTTAGGAAACGGTTTCAAACCGAGAAGCATTATTTTTTTTACCTCACTACATTTGAATAATTGAATTTAATATTTATAATATTCTCCTATTTTTATATCGCTGGATATGTCAGCATACAATACACCACACTGTAAATACAAATATAAATAAAGACTGATTTATTTTAAACATATTAGCTCCAGTATACACAATGAAGACAGCATCTGATTTCTGGAGCATGTTTGCATCAGTGCATCAATTTATAAGGCGATAAAATGGAAGCACCATAATATATATTGAAGCTTATAATTAATAATAAATGGATGAATTAAATAAATAAGATGTCAGCACTTTTGCTGAAGTTTCTAATGTGTTTCTAATGTAAATACAAATCTGTATCTTTTATGTTGAATACAACAGATTTCAGCAGTTTCTCTCAGATTTAGTATTCCTTTAAATCTTACATTACCAAAAAACACTGCAAAAATAATAGTCAGAAATATATATATTGTCTTGTCATTGTTGGTTGAGATGCTCAGACAAACAGAAAAAGACACACTTTTAGTTGTGTCTGCCTATTAATCTTAGATTAGAGAAAGTATCAGACCCCAAAAATTAGACGCTTCAGCTTTAAATCCATGCCGATCTAAGTGATGTCAGTGACCTCGTCACAGCCTTGCGACGCCACCGATCTCTCGATCTCCTCCTCACAGCGCTTACATAACTTCTCTCTGTGTGAATTGTATGAAGCTGACAAAAAGATTTGACGTCGCTCCAGTGAAGATGAATTCTGCCCTCTTCATGGAGCTGAGAAAGACCTGTGACTGAGGCTGCATGTGTGTGAAAGACCAGTGACTGAGGCTGCATGAGTGTGAAAGACCTGTGACTGAGGCTGCATGTGTGTGAAAGACCTGTGACTGAGGCTGCATGTGTGAGAAAGACCTGTGACTGAGGCTGCATGAGTGAAAGACCTGTGACTGAGGCATGTGTGAAAGACCTGTGACTGAGGCTGCATGTGTGAAAGACCTGTGACTGAGGCTGCATGTGTGAAAGACCTGTGACTGAGGCTGCATGAGTGAGAAAGACCTGTGACTGAGGCTGCATGAGTGTGAAAGACCTGTGACTGAGGCTGCATGTGTGAAAGACCTGTGACTGAGGCTGCATGTGTGAAAGACCTGTGACTGAGGCTGCATGAGTGAAAGACCTGTGACTGAGGCTGCATGTGTGAAAGACCTGTGACTGAGGCTGCATGTGTGTGAAAGACCTGTGACTGAGGCTGCATGAGTGTGAAAGACCTGTGACTGAGGCTGCATGAGTGTGAAAGACCTGTGACTGAGGCTGCATGTGTGTGAAAGACCTGTGACTGAGGCTGCATGTGTGAAAGACCTGTGACTGAGGCTGCATGTGTGAAAGACCTGTGACTGAGGCTGCATGAGTGTGAAAGACCTGTGACTGAGGCTGCATGTGTGAAAGACCTGTGACTGAGGCTGCATGAGTGAGAAAGACCTGTGACTGAGGCTGCATGTGTGTGAAAGACCTGTGACTGAGGCTGCATGTGTGAAAGACCTGTGACTGAGGCTGCATGTGTGTGAAAGACCTGTGACTGAGGCTGCATGAGTGTGAAAGACCTGTGACTGAGGCTGCATGAGTGTGAAAGACCTGTGACTGAGGCTGCATGTGTGTGAAAGACCTGTGACTGAGGCTGCATGAGTGTGAAAGACCTGTGACTGAGGCTGCATGAGTGTGAAAGACCTGTGACTGAGGCTGCATGAGTGTGAAAGACCTGTGACTGAGGCTGCATGTGTGAAAGACCTGTGACTGAGGCTGCATGTGTGTGAAAGACCTGTGACTGAGGCTGCATGTGTGAAAGACCTGTGACTGAGGCTGCATGAGTGTGAAAGACCTGTGACTGAGGCTGCATGAGTGTGAAAGACCTGTGACTGAGGCTGCATGTGTGTGAAAGACCTGTGACTGAGGCTGCATGAGTGAGAAAGACCTGTGACTGAGGCTGCATGAGTGTGAAAGACCTGTGACTGAGGCTGCATGAGTGTGAAAGACCTGTGACTGAGGCTGCATGAGTGTGAAAGACCTGTGACTGAGGCTGCATGTGTGTGAAAGACCTGTGACTGAGGCTGCATGAGTGTGAAAGACCTGTGACTGAGGCTGCATGAGTGTGAAAGACCTGTGACTGAGGCTGCATGTGTGTGAAAGACCTGTGACTGAGGCTGCATGAGTGTGAAAGACCTGTGACTGAGGCTGCATGAGTGTGAAAGACCTGTGACTGAGGCTGCATGAGTATGAAAGACCTGTGACTGAGGCTGCATGAGTGTGAAAGACCTGTGACTGAGGCTGCATGTGTGAAAGACCTGTGACTGAGGCTGCATGTGTGTGAAAGACCTGTGACTGAGGCTGCATGAGTGTGAAAGACCTGTGACTGAGGCTGCATGAGTGTGAAAGACCTGTGACTGAGGCTGCATGAGTGAAAGACCTGTGACTGAGGCTGCATGTGTGAAAGACCTGTGACTGAGGCTGCATGAGTGTGAAAGACCTGTGACTGAGGCTGCATGTGTGAAAGACCTGTGACTGAGGCTGCATGTGTGTGAAAGACCTGTGACTGAGGCTGCATGAGTGTGAAAGACCTGTGACTGAGGCTGCATGAGTGAAAGACCTGTGACTGAGGCTGCATGAGTGTGTGAAAGACCTGTGACTGAGGCTGCATGAGTGTGAAAGACCTGTGACTGAGGCTGCATGAGTGTGAAAGACCTGTGACTGAGGCTGCATGTGAAGACTGTGACTGACTGCATGTGTGAAAGACCTGTGACTGAGGCTGCATGAGTGTGAAAGACCTGTGACTGAGGCTGCATGTGTGAAAGACCTGTGACTGAGGCTGCATGAGTGTGTGAAAGACCTGTGACTGAGGCTGCATGAGTGTGAAAGACCTGTGACTGAGGCTGCATGAGTGAGAAAGACCTGTGACTGAGGCTGCATGTGTGAAAGACCTGTGACTGAGGCTGCATGAGTGAGAAAGACCTGTGACTGAGGCTGCATGAGTGTGAAAGACCTGTGACTGAGGCTGCATGAGTGTGTGAAAGACCTGTGACTGAGGCTGCATGTGTGAGAAAGACCTGTGACTGAGGCTGCATGAGTGTGAAAGACCTGTGACTGAGGCTGCATGAGTGTGAAAGACCTGTGACTGAGGCTGCATGAGTGAAAGACCTGTGACTGAGGCTGCATGTGTGAAAGACCTGTGACTGAGGCTGCATGTGTGTGAAAGACCTGTGACTGAGGCTGCATGAGTGTGAAAGACCTGTGACTGAGGCTGCATGAGTGTGAAAGACCTGTGACTGAGGCTGCATGAGTGAGAAAGACCTGTGACTGAGGCTGCATGAGTGTGAAAGACCTGTGACTGAGGCTGCATGTGTGAGAAAGACCTGTGACTGAGGCTGCATGAGTGAGAAAGACCTGTGACTGAGGCTGCATGAGTGTGTGAAAGACCTGTGACTGAGGCTGCATGAGTGTGAAAGACCTGTGACTGAGGCTGCATGTGTGTGAAAGACCTGTGACTGAGGCTGCATGAGTGAGAAAGACCTGTGACTGAGGCTGCATGAGTGAGAAAGACCTGTGACTGAGGCTGCATGAGTGTGAAAGACCTGTGACTGAGGCTGCATGAGTGTGAAAGACCTGTGACTGAGGCTGCATGAGTGTGAAAGACCTGTGACTGAGGCTGCATGAGTGTGAAAGACCTGTGACTGAGGCTGCATGAGTGTGAAAGACCTGTGACTGAGGCTGCATGAGTGAAAGACCTGTGACTGAGGCTGCATGAGTGAGAAAGACCTGTGACTGAGGCTGCATGAGTGTGAAAGACCTGTGACTGAGGCTGCATGAGTGTGAAAGACCTGTGACTGAGGCTGCATGAGTGAGAAAGACCTGTGACTGAGGCTGCATGAGTGTGTGAAAGACCTGTGACTGAGGCTGCATGAGTGAAAGACCTGTGACTGAGGCTGCATGAGTGAGAAAGACCTGTGACTGAGGCTGCATGAGTGAAAGACCTGTGACTGAGGCTGCATGAGTGTGAAAGACCTGTGACTGAGGCTGCATGAGTGTGAAAGACCTGTGACTGAGGCTGCATGAGTGAAAGACCTGTGACTGAGGCTGCATGAG
>CM040927.1:3502066-3514566 GCA_023029165.1 Gobiocypris rarus
CCACACGTATCTGATCACCATTAAAGTCTCTTTTCATCATGTTTGTGAACTGAGATCATCTGAGGACTTTGACATGAATATTACCAAAGGCAATGTGAAGTAAATGGACTCTTAGAGACTTTCTGATAAACAAGAAAACACTGAGGGTTATAGAAGGATACTGTTATTTTGAAAGTCAAAATGAACCCATTTATATGAGGATATACATTAGTGGTGTTTCCTAAGGCAAGCAGCACATTTCTATAGCTCATGTTTCAGGTTAGAGAACAAACCCCGTCTATTCAATGTGACATATTCATTGATGCTTTGTGAAACAATGTGTGACTTTAAAGGGGTCATGAACTGAGAAATAAAATTTTCCTTGAGCTTTTGACATAAGAGGTCATCATACTATAAGATTAAGAATATCCTGTAAATTTCAGAACTGAAAACTTCCTTCTTTTTATTTCTTTTAATTTTTTTATTTAACCTTTACTTATCTTGAGCCTATCATAGAAAGGTGAAAAACCACCTCAGAAGAAAAAAATCATCACTCCAACTTTGGCCCCGCCCACTGGAGTGTTAGTGAGATGACGAGGGGGAAGAGCGATACAGGATCACTGGACTAAAAATAACATTACCTTCTATATGATCCTAATGCTATGTGTGCTTTTTTATTATCAACAATGTGAACGTCTCAGTCGAGCATTAGCAGTGGGTTTACACTGAAGTCTCACAGCAGCCAATCACAGCAGTGGGCGTTTACACTGAAGTCTCTCAGCAGCCAATCACAGCAGTGGGTGTTTACACTGCCAATCACAGCAGTGGGCGTTTACACTGAAGTCTCACAGCAGCCAATCACAGCAGTGGGCGTTTACACTGAAGTCTCAGCAGCCAATCACAGCAGTGGGCGTTTCACTGAAGTCTCACAGCAGCCAATCACAGCAGTGGGCGTTTCCACTGAAGTCTCACAGCAGCCAATCACAGCAGTGGGCGTTTCCACTGAAGTCTCACAGCAGCCAATCACAGCAGTGGGTGTTTACACTATAGTCTCACAGCAGCCAATCACAGCAGTGGGCGTTTACACTGAAGTCTCACAGCAGCCAATCACAGCAGTGGGCGTTTACACTGAAGTCTCACAGCAGCCAATCACAGCAGTGGCGTTTACACTGAAGTCTCACAGCAGCCAATCACAGCAGTGGGCGTTTACACTGAAGTCTCACAGCAGCCAATCACAGCAGTGGGCGTTTACACTGAGGTCTCACAGCAGCCAATCACAGCAGTGGGCGTTTACACTGAAGTCTCACAGCAGCCAATCACAGCAGTGGGCGTTTACACTGAAGTCTCACAGCAGCCAATCACAGCAGTGGGCGTTTCCACTGAAGTCTCACAGCAGCCAATCACAGCAGTGGGCGTTTACACTGGAGTCTCACAGCAGCCAATCACAGCAGTGGGCGTTTACACTGAAGTCTCTCAGCAGCCAATCACAGCAGTGGGCGTTTCCATTGAAGTCTCACAGCAGCCAATCACAGCAGTGGCGTTTACACTGGAGTCTCACAGCAGCCAATCACAGCAGTGGGAGTTTACACTGAAGTCTCACAGCAGCCAATCACAGCAGTGGGCGTTTACACTGAAGTCTCACAGCAGCCAATCACAGCAGTGGGCGTTTCCACTGAAGTCTCACAGCAGCCAATCACAGCAGTGGGCGTTTACACTGGAGTCTCTCAGCAGCCAATCACAGCAGTGGGCGTTTCCACTGAAGTCTCACAGCAGCCAATCACAGCAGTGGGCGTTTACACTGGAGTCTCACAGCAGCCAATCACAGCAGTGGGTATTTACACTGAAGTCTCACAGCAGACACGCCCCTTCAAACAGAGCGTTCAAACCATAGGCTAAAATCAGGGTAGGAAAAATTATTTTATTTCTAAATTATGACTATTTTTGATGAAAACATTATAAGTGCACCCTGGGAAATTGCACACCCAGAAAACAATAAACCAATGCAGTTTATGATCCCTACTAATATTTCTACTGCTAAGAGATCAAGGAATCAGGGTTGCATTAAAAATTGCAGACTGCTGAAAACATTTTATCATTAGCTCCAGGTGTTATTTAATCAATATTTGGGGGTTAATGATCACCCTGGGCCATATTGTGACTCTGATTTTATCGAATTAATGAATTGTACAGCTTGTGCAGACTGTTTTCACTTTTCTAAGCGTTTGAACTTTTGCCTGCAGAAGATAAGATGGGCCCACAGACTTACAATGAACGAGGTCTCAAATTCAACAGAGCGGGATATAATAGAGACTGGGAGGTGGGCTCTTTTGAGCCAGTGAGCAACCACCCAGAACACCCTAGCAACCGCATAGCAATGCCCTGGCAACCACACAGAACGAACGACTTTTGAACAGGCAACCACCACTGGCGTTTTCTTCAGAAAGTGAAAAAGTGCAGTTAGTAATTCACTGCAACATTAACCCAATAAAGCCTGCTGTCGTCTGATTGATAGTTTAGCAAGTAAAAGGCCTTTCAGTACAGTTGTACAAACGTCCACCTTCAGCTCGCGGTTCATGTGTTGTTTTGCTGTGAAATCTTTAATGATTATAATTAGGGATGCACAATATGCCACTATATCGGTATCGGCCGATATATGTTTATCTTTAATGCTATGGTTATCGGCCTGAGAAGAAAATATGTCCGATATATTAAAGCTGATAAATATTGTATTATTTCCTCCAGCTGAGACACTTCACATGCGCACTGATCACCATGATGATGGGTTGAATTGATTGAAATATGATTGGAATCACTTTTTAAAAAAGAGCAGTGCAAGTCTGTCATATCGGCTACATAAAATCGTAATGAAACATTATAATTGTGCGGTTGGGACATGGATTTAATGCTGAGACTTTTGTTTTTGTAATCAGGCTCAAAAATCATAACAAAATTTGGATTTAGATTTATCAGCCAATTATCGGCTTTCAAATATAAAGAATTATCGGTAAGCGGACAAAATTTCATATCAGTGCATGCCTAATTTTAATAACGTAAACATAAGAATAACTTTTATATTGATAGCAATATTTCAAGACGAACACCTTCTAGACTGAAGCAACTTACTATGTTCAAATGTGAGGCTCAAATATGATCATCAGGCTCAGATCATCTCTCAATCATCATTGTATTGCATTGCAGTATATGATTTAAAACTACAGAGCTTTGAAAATAAAATTAGGCATATACAGATTATTGGCTAATATAGAGTGACAACTTACATATTTATATGGATTTTATATAAGTTGATATGCTCTTCTATTCAGATAGAGGAGCCCCGAATTCAGTAATCCAGGTAATCAGTATTTTAACCTTTAGTTAAATATGATTGTTATTTGTTGCATATGTTGTGATTATTTTAATACCTTTTCTATATAAAGCACTTTGAATTACAATTGTGTATGAAATGTGCTATTTAAAGACACTTGCCTTGCTATAAGTCTCATTGATTTACTGCATGAGGGATAAGAATTGCATCTTAATTTTGGCCATATAAATATCAGCATCTGCAGCATTTCTGCTCTGTTTGAGCCTCTGAATAAGTACAAGATCCATATTCTTATTATATCATATGAGTCATAATATTTGAGCCTTATCTATCAAATATGATACAAAACAAAAACAAAACATGCAAACTTTTTTAAAATTCCATAGATCGAAAAAATAATTTTTTCATATGTCAGGGTTAAAAACATTGAATACGCTCATAAAATCTTCAAGGTATTATAATATGCTCAGTCATATTGGAGCTAAAAATACATCATGGTTTCTCAAACACAGATGAAGGGTACAGAAACCACTCTGAATCTGAAAAAACAAGGTCCTAATCATCTGAGACAGTGCCTTAGAAACACGCACACACAAACATTACTTGACACGCTCCTAAACAAGGTTTGACTGTGTCATAGAAGGATGGCTAACAACACGTCAGCGGTGGATGGTGGGTCATGTGACTGTGGAGCGTTTGGCATGTGCTCGGCCAGTGCTTCAGCTGGCTAGAGCCCGTCACAGTATCTGTGACCCGGAGCCTCATCACAGGTGTGACATTACCCATTCCAGACTGGATGGCTATTTATGGATGTTACTTCAAACATTTACACTTGCCATGCGGAAAGAAACACTTTCCTTAGAGTCTCACACACAAATAACAAACAAACAAACTGATATGATGAGTGATTTAAAGGGGTCATGTTTCTTGGTGTTCACTTATAATGTTAATAAAGCTTATACTATGGGGCTGTTGAATGCTTGAATCTGATTGGTTTATGAACATTCCAACTGTGCAGTTATTTTCATGGAAACGCACCAGGCTAAAGTAGTTCCAACAGGTCTTGACCGCATTACAGCTCCATATCACTCCGCCAAATGATGCCAAATGAACAGCAAAATAGCCAAAACACACAACCACACTGACCAAGAGAAGGAATGTAGCAAACAATAGGATAAAAAACGCAAATGATTTCCATGTTTTTTGCCACAAAATTACATTTACTTATGTATGGACAGCACAGGCTCTTTCTCCCACTCAAACACACACACAGTACAGACACACACTCGCACAGAAACTTTTTGTCAGCGCTGCTCTGATGATTTTACCAGTAAAATAGTTTAGCAACTTAAAAGCTAGAAGACAATTTTCAGTAGTGAGGGAAATAATGGCGCTGTTCTTGAAGCAGATAAACTGTCATACTTTTTTGAACCAGGGTACACAGACGAATGCCACATCACATCACCAACGTGATTGCCTAATGCGTGAAGTTGTGGACGCTAGTGCCAAGAGCATTTGTGGTTAAACATTTTTTTTTTTTTTAATGGTCAATGGTTTAGCTAGATAAGACCTTTATTCCTCGTCTGGGATAGTATCAAGTAGCCTGACAAGCCAGACCCCCATCAAGATGTTGGTTCTGGAAACTCACCATTGCCAGGGCTCAATCCGAGGGGTGGGATAAACGGTTGTCTTTCAAATTCCCTCTGCACGCAATAGGATAGCGCAACAACCAACCAGAGCCGTATCCGGTTGGCAAAACTCAGAACACATCCTCCTTTCTTAAGAATCACTTCAGTGCCGTTCTTTGTTCTTTTCTCAAAGAAAAGCTTAACTCCAAGTCTTCCAGAGTCGCGGCCAAAGCCGATTCGAAAGACGCTGTTCGCCAGCTTCTTTGTTTTTAAGTGGCACGCGGAACTACGGCAACTCTGCCATCATTATGTTAAGCCCGCCCACCGACTCTATACACGATGTGATTGGCCTACAGAGTGGCCAAGCTCGCAAGCCAACGGAGAGTTGCTAGAGGACCCTGGCTGCAAATTATATTTGCTGCCGCTGGTGTGTGTAGATTTCTAGGCTAAGTGTTGAGCTCTTTAAAGCTGCATTGAAACTGCAATTTGGACCTTTACCCTGTTGGTCCCCATTGAAGTCCACTATAAGGAGAAAAATCCTGGGGGGTGAGTAAACTATCAGGAAATTTTAATTCTGAAGTGAACTAATCCTTTAAGTATCAGATTCCATAATTGGAATCAATTCCAAAAATGAAATAATGAAAAAAAAAATCTTTAAAGAAGACATTTTATTCTTTCAACAACAAAGACTGTGGGATCTCAAACAGCCAGGAATACATCTATGCTGCCTTCAAAAATCAGCCAGATGAAGGCACCTTCGTAGACGGGACGTTACGCAACACTGCATTCATCCGTGCCTTGATGTCTTTTTCAGGTTTCGGACACTGTTGTGTCTCAGAGAGGCATTTAACACATAATTTCTGCAGGTGTGCTGTAACACGACACCATTGACCATCGCAAAACTGCCCAACAGCAAGTCTAGAAACCTGAGAAAGCTGTGCATGAAAGAAGCAATATATTTGATGGCACACAAATTAAAACCATCTGACCTGGTTAAATGCAATGTATCTGAGCGTATGAACTAAATATATCATGGCCTTGTATTTTACTACAGTGTGACGGCATACTACAGCTAATAAGTACAGAAACTACTGGCTCTTTTGTGAGTTCTCCGGGAATCCTAAACATCATAATAATATGGTTTACCTAGACAAAATAACATGCAATCACCAGAAAGGGCTAATATTTCAAATTCCCTTGGTTGCTTTTCTTCTCTGCTATTTACCCACTCAATCACATTAATCACAAAAGCCTTACAAAAGCCGTCCACAGTGTCAAGCGGATGTAAATCGTGTTGGTTCTGTGTACACTGTAGTATCTTTAGAATTTCATGAAAGAGCTTCTTATCTTAGCAGAAAGGAGACTCGGTCAGGCTCAAAAGAAAACTGCGAGACGCACCCACTCCTGAGTACATCTTGAGCTTTCTTAGGCACACAATGTTTAAAAAGACAAAGGCTTATGCAACTTATGATCGTCCCCCGGTTAGTACATTTGCAGGCCTGAGAGATGGAAATTGTGCATGAGCCTCAAGCAGGATCCATGTTCCAGTCTCAAAATTACAGGTCTATTTAAACGTGCGCATTTGTGCCCGGATCTAAAGTACAAGATTAGGACGTTTTGAAAGGATCCGATGTAATCTCATCTTTGATGAAACACCTCTGGTTTACAAGAACCTTTAATACCCAATTAGCCAGGTATTGTACCACACATTTTCACTGCTACTAATCTCGAAACCAAAAACAAACCAAATTCCTATCAAGTAACTGGACACTAAACCTTAAATCAACCATCATGGGCCCTATCTTGCACCCAGCGCAATTGACTTTGTACACCGACGCATGTGTCATTCCTATTTTGCACCGCGCGCGCGCTTTTCCCTCCACAGAAGCACGTCGCTAAACTAGTGAATGAACTTGCGCTCCCTGGGCGGTTCAGCGCAAAAAAGGAGGCGTGTTCCGGCACAAACAATCCCTGGTGCTATTTTGCTGTTCCATTAAACAATTGCGCCACTGACCAGAAAAAACCTAGTCTAAAGTCAGTGGCGTGTTGCACGTTGTTCATTATGCTATTTTAAGGGCGCATGCTTGACCATAATGTATAGCGTGCACAACGCGCATACACTTTGTTCATGTAATCTACACTAAAAAAATATTAACACATGAGATGACGGAAATCATTGTGGTGTGCCACGAAGATGTGAAAAATAGGCATAAATCTAGCTTACAAATTATTCAGGC
This sequence comes from Gobiocypris rarus, assembly GCA_023029165.1. NCBI lineage: Eukaryota > Metazoa > Chordata > Actinopteri > Cypriniformes > Gobionidae > Gobiocypris > Gobiocypris rarus. The sequence continues at coordinate 3,509,236 of CM040927.1, forward strand.
TTACAAGAACATCAGTCTCCTCGGCTGTGAACCGCTCCTGGCGTGCGCCTGGTAAATACGCCATAATAATAGCAATCCATAATGGAACTTGCACGCCTGCTTTTAAAGGGAATGTTGGATGACGCTCTGATTGGTTTATTCACGTTACGCCCAAACCACACCTATGAATAATGAAGCTACTTCAGACCAACCCATTTTAGATTTGCGCCGGGCGCAAGAGCCATTTATCCCGCCGGGAAAATAGCAACAGCGCCGAGACCCGCCCACAAAGTTACTTTGACACTTGCGTTTCAGATCGTTAAAATAGGGCCCTGAATGTTTAAGTACCTGATAAGTGATTTATTCCTGCATTTTATATGACAAATGTATACAATAAATAAATAATTACTGCAACAATGGAAACATAACATGCATTATGAGAATAATTAAAGATGCACTGATGTATCCGCCAATAATCGGTTTCGGTCGATAAAAGCGATTATTTTCACGATTGTTTAAAACAGCTGATGATCAGGGCCCATTATTTAAAGACAAGGGGGCGGAAAACGTGTCAGACTGAAACTAACACTGTGTGTGAAGAAAATCTCTCGTGTTGAATTTAGGGCAGTAATGCATTAATATCACACAGAAAATAGAGAAGTTAACGCAGCTTTTTTTGACCCTCTGAATCACTTGTAGTTCAGGGTTTCCAGGTCAACGGTTCTCCCTACATCAAACATCATTTGTAGCGCCTCCCATCCAATAATTGTAAAGCACTTTGTGCTTGTTACTTCTGATAACAAACAAAGTCTCAGCTTTTATCACAAAATTCAAATAAATGGTATTTTGACACTTTTAAAGGGGACATATTATGAAAAATACACTTTTACATGGTGTTTAAAGATATATGTGTGAGCAGTGTGTGTACACAACCACCCTACAATGGTAAGAATCCACTCATTCCTCTTAAATCCCTATAAATCAGTGGTCACCAACCTTTTCAAGCCAAAGATCCCTGACCTCAGCCTTGATGAAAGGCAAGATCTACCTATAGATTTTTCATGATAGGTTCAGTTTTTTTTTTTTTTGAGGCCATCTGTAGATGTTTTTTCTTTGTTTAAGCAAATTTATTTGTTGTTTATTTGCTCTATAACAGGCCAAACTGGCCTTAAAATAATTATCCATTTGAAATGCGAGGCAACCACGGCATTTTAATCACAATCCAAACAAAGACACACACATGTAGCATGAGCAGTTGTTTTTGATTTGAATTAGATTGCATGATTTCAAGACTTTGTGAAATTGTTACATAAGACACACCTGCACAAAACAAAAAACAGATGGACTGATTCACTCTCTGACAGCAGGTGGTGCTTATGGAAAAGAAGCGTTTCTTTGGGTAGGCTAAGCTGTAAAATGCCATCAAAACTATTCTGAAGACAGTCAATTTCGTTCAGAGATACATTCATGTAACAATATTTATATTTTTCTTCCTATATTTCAGTTATCCCGTACAGATATCTTGCTGGGCCTATTTATACCTGGTCCCCTTCATGTGTTTTTAAAGATTGGATATCTATCTGATTTATCAGAACGATTCCCTTTACACTTGGTGATAAATGTGACTCCACAGTTCACGTCACCGAAATTTTATTGATCAACAGTTAATTTCAAAATCAAGGACCGCGAAAGGAGCAAGAGAGTGGCATAATCCTTTAGTTTCTTTACCTTTAATGATGACTGTATTGAGCGTCTGCAACTTTTACTTTAATTCGCGGCAGTTTGCTGAAGAGATATCAGCTGCTCGTCTGAGGCAATGCGTGCTGCAGTAGCGCTGTCAGTCGATTTGTGCTGTGCAAATTTTGAGGTTGCAGAGAATACATTTTGGGTGCATATGGAGCGATTTCGATTTGATAATATGTTTGACTTTACATAAACTTAGGCCCTGCCCACAACTGCTGACGGACTTCACCCTATTAGCATGGACCCCCCCCATGACTGCTGACAGACTTCACCCTATTAGCATGGACCCCACCCACAACTGCTGACAGACACCACCCTATTAGCATAGACCCCGCCCACAACTGCTGACAGACACCACCCTATTAGCATGGACCCCGCCCATGACTGCTGACAGACTTCACCCTATTAGCATAGACCCCGCCCATGACTGCTGACAGACTTCACCCTATTAGCATAGACCCCGCCCATGACTGCTGACAGACTTCACCCTATTAGCATAGACAACACCCATGACTGCTGACAGACACCGCCCTATTAGCATAGACCCCGCCCATGACTGCTGACAGACTTCACCCTATTAGCATAGACCCCGCCCATGACTGCTGACAGACTTCACCCTATTAGCATAGACCCCGCCCATGACTGCTGACAGACACCGCCCTATTAGCATAGACCCCGCCCATGACTGCTGACAGACTCCGCCCTATTAGCATAGACCCGCCCATGACTGCTGACAGACTCTGCCCTATTAGCATAGACCCGCCCCATGACTGCTGACAGACTCTGCCCTATTAGCATAGGACCCCGCCCATGACTGCTGACAGACTCTGCCCTATTAGCATAGACCCCACCCATGACTGCAGACAGACTCTGCCCTATTAGCATAGACCCCACCCATGACTGCTGACAGACTCTGCCCTATTAGCATAGACCCCGCCCATGTCTGCTGACAGACTCTGCCCTATTAGCATAGACCCCGCCCATGTCTGCTGACAGACTCTGCCCTATAAGCATAGACCCCGCCCATGACTGCTGACAGACTCTGCCCTATTAGCATAGACCCCGCCCATGTCTGCTGTCAAACTCTGCCCTATTAGCATAGACCCCGCCCATGATTGCTAACTGACTCCGCCCTATTAGCATGGACCGCACCAATGATTGCTAACTGACTCCGCCCTATTAGCATGGACCCCGCCCATGACTGCTGACAGACACCACCCTATTAGCATAGACCCCGCATAATTAGTGTGGTTGTTTAAATCAGTCGTTATTGTATTATCAAAAACTGCTATTTAATTTATAGTCCTATTTATTTATGAGTTTTAGTCATATTCGTACAATTTAAGCGTTTGTTTATAAGGCTAAAGTCGGAAATTACTTGTGTGTATGTCTTTTTTTAAACATTATGGTAAATGGTTTTTAAACATTAAGGCATTTATTTAATTTTAGTTTAATCGGGTATGCTAACTGCTCATGTGCATGTAAAGGCAGGCGTCCCAAAACTTTTGCCAATATAGTGTAGGTTGATATACCTAAAATATATTGTTGCCCTTTTACCACTTATAAACTGTACACTGACTGAAGTTAAAAACTACTTTTAATTAAGAGCAACTTGAAGTTTGAAAATCTATGCAGCTCCCCAACACTGACCCCTTCCTACACAACATACATTCAGCATGCATTTCACAATAGGGCTAAAGAGAGACATTTAGCGGCAGACAGTGCATGTGAACATCTTTTGTTCTGAGAACAGCTCCAGCAGTGTTACTGTATAACTCTACTGAGCTGGACGTCACTTCCAGGAATGTTTCCACCAAACATCAATTTTGTCATTGTCAGGGGTTCCCACTCTCTAGAGAACTCCCAACTGCTTGAATAGACCACTGACAAGAGGAAAATAAACCTCGATGGCTTTAACATTGAACAAATGAAGCTGTAATGAATTTTCAGGTGATGATTCTAGAGGAAGGATATTCAGAGCATCACAGTTTCCAGTGTGTTTGAAGCCTTGATCACATGGTTTACAAGTCATTGTTACTGGAAGAGCTAAAACTGGATTCAACGTGTGTCAATGATGCCTTGACAAAGAATTAAATACCATTTAATTCAAATGAAATGCTTTTTTTTTCATGCATATCTCAAGATTTTAATTTCTTGTGACTGGTTTGTGATGTGATAATTTATTAAAAACACAACTGACGTCACTGAGAAAGCATTACAGTGAACAAGTGAGGATATTATGTGTTGAGACTTCATATTTGTTCATAAAGATTCCTTTCTACTTCAATGACAACCTATAACATAAACTAAAGCACATGATACACCAGCGCAGAGCCATATATTGAATATTATTCACACAATAAATAATTTGTGTAACGACTCACAATGAGAGAATAAATTTCAGTTGGAAATGAACAATTAATTTTTGTAAATTAGTTCAAACTGCAATCAATTCAAAATGTACAAGTCAAAAAAGTTTCCACAGAGAATATTGAAATGATTGGGGTTTTTTTGTGTTTAACTCACCAATCCCATTTGCAAATAAATGCTACACCGAATAGCATCAAAAAGGTGAAATGTTCATTTTTTATACGTCAATATTTACTACCTCTGCTTAGCATCCAGGCTTGTTAAAGATGACCAATGAACTAGTTCTGATAACCTCTGGCCTCTAGTCAAACACACCTGACACAGACAAAACAAAGGGGACTTTACCAAGACATCACCTACCGAGACAGATTCCGGAAAATCAGGAATGTTTGCGTGTTTTGTAACCATGGTTTTTGTATGTACAGAAAAAGTCTAGTATGCACTGTAGAGAACAAACAAATCTAAGATGATTAAGATAAGAGCTTATTTGTGAAGCTTATTGCCTCCAGAAAGCAAAACTCACAGAATCATATGACTGCAGCAGCGTCTCACACACACACACACACACACCACAGCTGACTGTGAGCTTATGATACTCAACAGCTGATAGACTTTCTGCTGCTCTGCTTAAGCTTCAAATCACCAAACACAACACCGATCGGCTTCACCTGAACCCGCAAACCTCAAAATAAACCTGCGTTTCTGAGCACGAGTGCATTTGTCTGTTTCCTCAGAAACGCGTGTCGCAGAGACAGAGCTCGACCGGATGATGCACAGAAGAAAAAAACATCCAGGACTAATGATCCAAATGGCATTGTAAATGCATTTAGAGGACGGGACAACACGACACGCTGATCAATCACAGCACAACTCCACAATGGGCTTCAATTACAAAACTCATTCACTAACTATGTTGGACATTAACGATGAGCAATACTTCATTAACACTATTTAATTACACATGTTACATGTAGTTACTGTAGTAATAACAGTAAAGTATGCATAATTACATGCAACTAACCCCAAATCCTAACCCTATAGTAAATAGTGCATGTAGTTCATTAATATTACTCAGTACTTAAATGCATAATTACACTGTAACACAGATACCTATTTTACAGTGTCATTGTTACAGTGTAATTATATATTTAAGTACTGAGTAATATAAATTAACTACATGCACTATTTACTATAGGGTTAGGATTTGGGGTTAGTTGCATGTAATTATGCATACTTTAC